>NEWO01001258.1:97001-114931 GCA_003013225.1 Phalaenopsis aphrodite
CGTCGGCGCCCTAGTTCAAATCTTCATATTTTGGTCCTTCTCGCTTCCAATTCGCTCTTTTTTGCATCTTTTTTCTCTAGTGACCATAATTTATAATACCTGGAACAAAACATAAAAAATACCCTTTTTTAAAGTGCAATATCATAAAAAATAGTATAAAATAGGTATGAAAATCTCAACATATTTTCCTTTGGTCATCAATCTCAGGGAGAGAGTCAAAATTTAGCTATCAACCTCAAAAGATGAGAATCAGAGTTTAGGTACTGACTCAAAAATGAGATTTAAAATTTAGGTATCAATCTCAGTGAGAGAGTCAAAATTTAGGTATCAACCTCGAAAGATGAGAATCAGAATTTAGGTATTGACTCCAAAATGGGATAATTGGAATTTAGGTATCAATTCCGAGAAGGGAGCCAAAATTTAGGTATCGACCTCGAATGATGAGAATCAGAATTTAGGTACTGATTTGAAAATGTGAGAATTGAAATTTAGATATCAATTCTGAGAACAGAGTCAAAATTTAGATTTTGTCCTCAAAAGATGAGAATCAGAAGTTAGGTACTGATTTGAAAGGAGAATTGAAATTCACAAAGAGCTTGTGATGTCGAATTTGTAGAAGTGTGTCATGTGGAAAGGTTGATTTTGTTGGAGAAGATTTGTACAGCTTTGTGGGGTTTTGTGCAAAATGCAAAATTTCGTAGGGATGTGAAGAGAGTTAATGCAGATTAAGATGGTTGTGCTAGGCGTACAAAGAGTAAGAAACTCTGAAAATGAGAGAATCCACTCAACATATTTTTCTCACATTTAATTTTTCAAAATATGTCTTTAAAGTTTTAATTTTAATTAGTTGATTTTTTTTAAAAGAAATTTCTTTTGTTTTTTATTTATTGGTGATTATTTTTATTTAGATTTTATTTATTGTTAAAGATTTGTTGTTTCTTTCTTTGTTCATTGAAATTCTGAACCAACGTGTGGTTCGTGGCTTTCATCCATCACACAAAAAAGTAACGGATAAAAAGACACATTTCTTTGAGAAAATTTTCATTAATGTGCTTCAATAAAGATGTTACAGATCGAACATAGGCTCACGCCTCAAAAAGTTAAATATATTTTCCATGTTAAAATACATTCAGAACATCTCATATTATGAATACATTGTAGGAGGAATATATCAGATACATATCATGTTGCTAAAAAAAAGTGAACCCTCTGACCATCTGTACTAGGTATGACGGCTCCTGATCAAGCAGACCTTCTAAGTCATGCTCAAGGATAGGAGTTCCATTCGCATGTACTTAGAGGTACGACCCTCTCATAGCTCGTACAGAAGTAGCTCTTCTAGTTTCGGGTCCAGCTAGAATCCATATGGCATTTTATTGTCATCCATTCTGCAGAAAGTCACAGACACCCTACAGTGTCGTACTCCTGGAATGGAATGTTTGGCAACGTCTGCATCGTTGCCTTTAAGAATGAGTACTAAACCGACTGGTATAGGAATCTCCACACAACCTCTGAACTCACCAGAGCCGACGACATCCATTTCTTTCCCAAATAAAATATTTATCTTGCTCATAAATGAGACCATGCAGAAGGGCCTCACAAAATCATGATGATCAATGTGTGAAGGAATGCAATCACCCTCTTCATAGATATTGATAATACAATTATTGGGAATGCAAGTAGTAGGTAGAATATTCCATTTGACCATTCTTTTGATCATCCACTTTATCATTGGCGGTAATGGATCTACTTGATCGTGTTTGAGGATCCCAGGCAGATTCCCCTGTCTGTCATTTGTGAAGTTGTAACAACAGCCACACTGGATGGNTGTTTGAGGATCCCAGGCAGATTCCCCTGTCTGTCATTTGTGAAGTTGTAACAACAGCCACACTGGATGGTGATTCTTCCTTTTCCTCTCATCCATTTCTTGGGCTCAAAATATGTTCTATCCATGAGGAGGCCCACTCGGCCTCTATCTCTTAAATCAAAGATACAATCCATAATGCTTCTTTCATTACTTTTGGAGAAAACCCTAGTATACAGCTCCAGGCCTTCCAGTATGTTGATGAACTTTCTTTGAACTTCTTCATAAAACTCGAATTCTCTTTTTTTTAACTTTACTTATCTTGAAGTACCCAATCATACCAGGGGTTGGAAGCTGTCGCAGGCATTCCTTCCTTCGAGCATTGGTAGGAACCCAAATTGGCACTTGTTGATCTGGAACATGAGACCCGACCTCTAGCGGGATGTACAACCCTGGGCTCCATGGTACATGCTGATCTGTCCCCAATGGGACATATGGCTCATCCATCATAAAATCTGGAGTTTGAGACCCATTGGTGCTTGAAGTATACTCTCCCAATGTACTGAAATGTTGTAAATGTAGAAGATTGCAATCTGGGCATTCTACGAACGTGCCCGTGGCTGATGGCCCAGCAGGTACTTCAGCGTTGCACATCGGGCAACCCTTGCATAAGACTTCTAAAACTGAAAGTGTATCTGACTCTGTCAGAAACCCTGGTTCTTCATCCGTGTTGGGTGGGCTAGCAGAAGTTTCTTTCAGGTCTGGATCATAAATGTGCCCCTCAGGAATAGGGGTAAGCAAGTTGTTCATCTCTCTTTGACACCTGCGTTCTTGTCGTAGAAAATGTCTCTGCTTCTTGCGGCTGGTGTTCCTGCATTGCGTCCTGCAAAGTGAAGTACTTGGCAGTCGTTCGTTATTAATGGCTACCAGGCCTCTGACTGGTGTAGCTACCATAGAGGGCAGACGGCTAGGCCCTTCCATCGGATCTTGCTCGGTTATCACGTTCTTACCTTTGTGTGATACATTATCTTTAGCGGTTACTGTCAGTAGTGAAGGAAATCTTTTTTTCTCTTTGCAGCTGACTACATCCATGAGAGGACCTTCGTAGTCCATGTCAACCTGGTTAAAATCCATGTTGAAATCTATGGTACCGCCCTGTGACGCCATCTCCTCATTTAGTGCGAAGCTCCAGCCATCCTTGAAAGCAAAGATCTGCCTCTGTCCCGACATTTTTCTGTAGACAACAGGAAAAACGTCAGTGGGCAAAAAATTTTCATGAACAAGAGCAAAACAAAGTATTTATTAAAGTAAATTTTAGTTTGTTTTGGTGAAATGAATTATTTATTTTATGTATGAGTTTTCCTTAATTTAGTGGAACATTATACTCAAAAGTGGAAAGAATAAAATTTGAAGTTTAAAATTTCTTTCTCAAAATTTTCATTATATTGAGGTTAATTACAAAATTTGGACCCGATCATACGCATTTGACCACATAGATAACCCCAAAATAATCAAATTTTCCAAATTTTTCAAAGCAAGCAGAGGCAAGTGACACCAGGTTGCGTAATAAGTTTTCAGATATCATTTATTTATTGGTAACATGGGTCTTTAACCGTGAAAGTCCACTAACAGGTAGGCTCCTCCTGTGTAGACATTTTCAATGACAAATGGTCCCTCCCAAGTTGGCTCGAATTTTCCACCTATTTTGGGCGTGCAAGAATAGGCCTTTTGAGCACAAGTACAAGGACACCAACTTTCAACGTCCTTGGGCGGACCAATTTTTCATGGGCTTGTACCATCATTGCCTGGTAAAGCTCCAAATGTTGTTGTGCTTCTAATCATTTTCCTTTAAGACTTTTCAGTTCTTCAAGTATGAGTTTTGCGCTCTCTTTTGTTGTGGGTTGGTTGGCAACGATGACTCTGAGAGATGGTGTCTGGATTTCTAGTGGTAGCACGACCTCAGACCCATACACGAGCATATAGGGTGTACACTGAGTGGGAGTCCTCAAAGTCGACCAGTAGGCCACAAGGCTTCTAATACTTTGTTGTGCTAATCCATTTTGTTTTCATCCAGTGTTTTCTTCAAAATGTGTACCATTATTTTGTTGAAAGCGTCAGCCAAACCATTTGCTCTAAGATAGTAAATCGTAGAGTATCTCCAATCTATCTCATGTTTTTTGACAAAATTTTTTATCTTTGTGCTTCTGAAAGCTATCCCATTGTCGGAAATTATTCTTCGCGGCACTTTGAAATGGTAGACAATTTGGATTTTGAAAAATTGAAGGACGTGTTGTGTCGTAACCTCACGTAACGGTACTACCTCTGCCCATTTAGAGAAGTAATATGTAGCAACAAGTATAAACTCGTGTCCTCTGGAAGATGGAGGGTCTATTGGACCTATTATGTCTGTGCCCTAACTCTCAAATGGCCACGTGGCAACAATTGGGTGTAGCACATTTGGAGGCTGGTGTAAGACCACCCCATGCACTTGGCATTGATGACATTTTCTGGCTGTTTCCATGCAGTCGGACATCATTACTAGCCATTAATACCCAAGTCTTTTGATCTTCATTTTCATTTTCGGCCCTGACTGGTGAGCGCCTCATAGTCCGACATGTACTTCTTTGACAATATTATGTGCTTCAGCTCTGCTCAAACACCGTTGCCACATTTGATTGATTGATCTTATGTATAGAATGTTTCCCATCATGGCGTAAGACATAGCCCTTCTTGTGATGTGGTGTGCCTCAAACTTGTCTTCTAGAAGCTTTCCAATATGAAAATATTCTATTAATGTCTTGCGCCAATCTTCAGTGATGTTTGCAACTGCATTTATTGTTTCTTCTTTACGAGCTTGTGTAGAGTTTCAAAGTCGATCCGAGACAAGACTCGTTTTCCTTGCACTGTGACTTCAATGGAATCCTCCAGGGGACACGCCATTTCCTTAACGAGTTTTGCTAAAGCGTCGACATAGGAATTATCTCCCCTAGGAATCCGGTAGAAAGTTACATCAGGAATCTGCTCCAGGAGCTTCATCATGTACTGATGGTATTCTAATAATCTTGGTTTCAAAATTTTGTATTGTCTGGCGACTTGCTGGACGATGAGTTGGGAGTCGCCATAGATGGAAATGTTTGTTATATCCATTAAAATTTCTATTCTCAATCTGGTGATTAAAGTTTCATATTCTGCTTCATTGCTGGTGCATGGCTCTGTCAAGTAGTATGAGAACCTAAACATACCCTTATGTGGTGTGATAAAGATCAAACAAATTTCTGCTTTGCCTGGTATAACTGTGCATGATCCATTGGCTTTTCTGGATGATGAAGCGCCATCGAAGTGCATTTCCCAGCGTTGTGCACTGGATAATTCCATATTTAATATTTGCTCGTCTAGTAACTCATCATTGAGAGAGGACCCAATTGGCAATGGGTGTGCAGCGAGAAAGTCTACTAGTATCTGTCCCTTGATAGCACGGAGGGGAACAAAAGTTATATCAAATTTCAATAAGATCATTGACCATCTTGCTAGACGTCCAGAGAGTGTTAGTCGGGTTATCAAATATTTCAATAGATTAACCTTCGAGATCATGGTAATTTTATGAGAAAGCATGTAATGTCTATGCTTTTGGGCAGCGAATATTAATGTCAGACAATGCTTCTTGATAGGTGGATACCTTATCTCCGTCAGTATTAGGCGATGACTCAAGTAGTAGAGTGCATTTTCTTTACCTTCATCATTGACTTTGGCTAAGAGGGCTCCAAGAGAGTCACTAAGACCGCGGTATAAAGTATCAATGGTTTCTCTGGGATAGGGGCTGCCAAGGCAAGAGGTGTCATTAAATATTTTTTAACTTCCTCAAAGTCCCGTTGGCATTTCTCTTCCCAAATAAATTTGACGTCCTTTTTAATTAATGCTAAGAAATGCTGACACCTACCTGAGAGATTAAAAATAAAGCGTCTCAGATATGCCAACTTCCCTTGGAAGGAACGTATTGGTTTCAAGGTTTTAGGAGGAGTCATTTCCAAGATAGCTTTAATTTTATCCAGGTCGATCTCGATTCTCCGATGACGGACAACAAATCCTAAAAATTTCCCAAGGTAACGCCAAAGGCGCACTTTAAGGGATTCAGTTTAAGGTCATATCGTCGTAATCATTCGAACATGATCCTCTAATCATACAAATGGTCTATTTTTCATTTACTTTTGATGACCAAATCATCCACGTAGCGTTCCACTTAGTTATGAATGAAGTCGTAAAAAATATTCATCATTGCACGCTGATATGTTGCTCGAGTGTTCTTTAGGCCGAACAACATCACTGTGTAGAAGAAAATTCCAATCGGTGTTCTGAAGGCTGTATATGATGTATCCTCGAGAGCCATCTTGATTTGGTTGTATCTCGATGATCCGTCCATGAAAAAGAAAATTTCATGTGTTGAAGCGATATCCACCATCATCTCTTATATAGGTAGTGGAAACTCGTCTTTTGGACATGCCTTGTTTAAATCTCTGAAATCAATATAAACACTGATCTGTCCATTTTTCTTCTTAACAGGTACAATATTAACCAACCATATGTGGTACTGCTCCTCTTTAATAAATTTGGTGTCTATTAACTTCTTCACCTCAACGATGACTTGTTGCTCTATTTCGAGGCGCATAAGCTTGGGAGCATATTTTACAAGGGTTATAATCTTGTCCACCCCGAACTTATGGACTGCAAACTCTGCTGACAGTCCTGGCATTTCATCGTAGCTCCATACGAAGCAATCTTTAAATTTTGTTAATTATTTGATCAATTTTACAAATTATTCAACATTAAGTAGAGAACTTATAAATGTGGGTCAGAGTTGTTCCTCAGTCCCGAGGTTAATCTCTTTTAATTCATCAACAATAGATTTAATTTCCTCCTCAAATTTTGGTGGAGCATCTTCTATTGGTTGATCATTAAAGTCATCCCCTATATTGAGGCAATCCTCTTCTGACTCACCTGCAACAACCATGCAAAATTCAAAATCATAAACTGTACCAAATCTGAGACCCTCTTTTGAGTTGGGAGTTCGACTTTTACCATTCCATAATTTTTCAAAAAGTTAAAATTTATCTTTTGGCATTTGTTTTGGTAAGTGTCCCTGTTGACTTAACTTTTGAACACAAGGCGAGAAGTAACCAAAAGGTAATTCCTCTAATTCATTAGAATCATCATCCGAATTTACATGTTTCTTAAGCTCAGTAAAGCTAGAAGCACAGTAAAATTTGATCGGCTTTGAACCAACACTACAGACTTCGTTGACCTCACTCTCGACCATTTGAGGGAGAATCAGAGTGAGGGTCATATCATTCACATAGTGTTTTATCCGATCATACATTGTTTCATACTCATTCTTTGTTTGTATCTTCTAAAGATATCTTGTACTGATGTCTCTTCCATCTTATCATCATTACTTCATCTTTAGAACTATCTTTATTACCAATGTTGATAGTTAGCCTAGTCCATTCAATGATTAAACTAATCATTCCTCGTCCACGTCCCCGGCCTAGACCTCGAGTGCGCAAACTAAAAGAATTTTCACCAAGTCGTTGTAAGGGAGTGGTGGAAGATTGCTGAAGCGGAGTTGAATGACCTCCTCTTTGTAATTCTTTTGAATCTTCATCTTTGTTTGTGATAACTTCACGAGAGAAGACTGTCTTCTTTGGAGGCGTGTAGTAGGCAACATCTTCATGGATACCAACTTCATGGATTGAAAATGGTTGTAGGTCTCCTTTGATGCAA
Organism: Phalaenopsis aphrodite; assembly: GCA_003013225.1. Taxonomy (NCBI): domain Eukaryota; kingdom Viridiplantae; phylum Streptophyta; class Magnoliopsida; order Asparagales; family Orchidaceae; genus Phalaenopsis; species Phalaenopsis aphrodite. Next base: position 104,581 of record NEWO01001258.1, read on the forward strand.
TTTTCTTGACCATCTTTGTAGTATTTGATGCACTGGTGTAGAGATGATGGAACCATATTGTGCTCATGAATCCATAGTCGACCCAGTAGAGCGTTAAAAGAGGTCTCGGCGTCGATAATATGAAATTTAGCGATAGTCACGAGTTCTCCAACCTTCATAAGTAAGGTAATTGATCTGAGGGCTCTTTCTCCCTTTTGGTTGAATCCTCTTAACTTAATTTTATCGGTCGTAAGCTCTTGAGCTTCAATATCCAAATAGGCTAAGGTTCGTAGGCTCATCAAGATAAGAGAGGCTCCAGGATCCACTAAAACTCTGGATAACACAAATCTGTCGATGTTGATAGAGATGTAAAGTGGATGATTGTGGTCGGCGGTTCCGAGCAACAAGTCTTCATCTCTGAAGGTTACCCTAGGTTTTTCTTTAAATGAACAAGATTCATTTGAGGATGGGCTGGCCAACTAATCTAAGCAAATTTCTGGGTCAAGCAAAGCTGTCACCAGAGACTCTCTCATCTCCTTTGATAGGATCAGAGTGTTATAGATGCTTAATCGGACTGGCAACTTCCTAAGATGAGCTAGCATATTGTAGTCTACTTTGTATTATTTTCCGATTTTATCTTGATCATGTTGTTCTTCCACTGGTAAAGGTGGGGGTATCTCTTCTCGAGTTATTATCTATTTTCCTTTGTCTATTGGAGCTGTTCATGGTGATAATACTTTTCCGCTCCTTAAGTTAACTTTTGTGATTTCTTCTTCTTGAGATATCATTGTTGAATCTTCCAGTGTCTTTTCCTCTTCATCAAAAAGATCTAATTTGATGATGGCAAGCGGTATACCATGATGCGCGAGAGTTGGCTCCTCATTATCGGTGTTGTCGTAATCAGTATTATTGATGTCTTATTTGGACTTGACAATGAGTTCTTCGGACTTGAGTACGATTTGAGGATCATTTTAGGGATCAAGATTGAAGCTAGATCGGTCATAATTAGTTATGTTATCACCAGAAATAGTTAAAATGTAGCTGAAATCACAATCATTATATTCATAAGATCCCAGAGGGACAAAAAGAGAATCATACAAAGTCAAGGGTTCGAGGATTTTGTTCCCCGAATTCGAGACAACCAATCTAGTAGAGACAACCCCTATCCTACTCCTTGTGCTATCAATCTTTGTAGTGACTCTTTTCTTCTTCTTTGTCCTTGACGATGAAGGCTCTCCTGACAAAACCTTCATCTCTGGCTTGGTATGTTGCGGACTCTGAATGGAGGCTTGTTTTGATGCAGACTAGATCTTGTTCAGTATTTTCTTGGATGATCTACTCCAAACCTAATTTCACCTTTCTTCGGTAGTCGTTGAAGCTTGTTTCGATGAATCCTGAATTTGATTAAGGACCCTCTTGAGTTCATCCCAAGTTGTACTCCATCCATCTATTCTAACATACAGATTAATTGGGGAGATTGGATCTGCTGAAATCATATTTATGAAACCTTTTTCAGGTTCTCTTAAATATTCTTTCGGGATTGTTATGTTCTCTTCTTTAAGGTTCCTCTCAAGTAAGTCCTTAAAGACGAAGCATTTTTCTATTGTGTGCCCGTGGAACCGGTGGTATGGGCAATAATTTAGTTCGTTCTTCTTATCCACCTCTTTGGGCTTCTTTGGATCTAGTAGTTTAAATTCTGGCTTCTTCATCACACTCCTGAATATTTTAGGTATAGCTTCATCCTTGAAAGAATACACAATTTTCTGTCACTCCGACAGGAATATTCTTTTATCCAGTGTTCTGTTTCTGAGAGTACTGTGATGCAGACTAGCGAAGCTCTTCTGCATATATCGTTATCGGCTGCTTTCCTTTGTCGACGGTCGCTACTACTCCTGATTTCTTTTCAAACACTCTAGTCACCTTAACATTTTCATGTGGCTCCATGTGCTTTATTTCTTCTTGAAGATTGCTAGCTTTACTGAGTAGCTTCTCAAAGGACTTGATGGTGAGTCCCTTAAGCATGAAAGCTACTGGCTCATGAATGCTCCTTAGTAGAATTTCAATCGTATGATGTTCTTATAGCCGAGGTTCACATTTCATGCTAAAGTTTCTCCACCTCAAAATATAGGCTACCAAGGTTTCACTAGGCTTTTGCTTTTTTATCATGACTCTTCAATAGACACATGGTGTTGTGCCCCGGAAAATCTTTTCATAAATAATTGTTCTAATTCAAAAGATGTTTTAACTGACCCGTTAGGCAAGTCAGCGTATCAGTCAAAAGCAATTCCTGACAAGATGCTGACAAATTGATGACAGAGTAGAGCTTCATTATTTCTCGTGTTGCCACATTTGGCTTGGAAATGTGCTATATGTTGTATGGGATTTCCAGTCCCATTAAATATCTTGAGGTTTGGGGCCATAAAACCCTTGGGGAAAGGTACAACATCGAACTCCTTCGGGTAAGGTATTCCCTTCAAAATTGATGTACCGCCCTTAGATTGGGCTAAGGCGTCTTGCACTTGTTTAACTATTTGCTTGAATTCCTTTTCTGGAATGGGACTTAATGGAGAATCTTTCTTCGACTGCTCATCTTTGTTTGCTGAATTAGCTTCTCTTCTTTCATATATATTGTGTTTGATTTCTGGCTGATTAATCTCTGAAGAAGCCAATTGCGATGCTTGTGATTGCCCCTGAATGGTGGTCATGGCGGTCATAGCTGCAGTCATTTCTTCTATTCTTTTCTCCAGTAGACTAACTTGCTCATCCCTTAGGAGGACAACCCTTCACAGCTCATCTACGACGTTCTCTTTGGTGTGAGGTTGAGCCTCGAGTGCAGATGTGACGGCTCTGGTTTCAATCACATGGACATCCATGAAATCCTCCTCCAATTAATCATTGTAATCAAAATTTTCATTGTTGCTATCAATGGAAACTCCGTGTTCTTGATTTAACTCAGAAATCTCGATCCTAAGTTTCTCAACTTTCTCCTCTATTATCGATTCCTTGGTCACTTTAAGATCTGGAGGATCCTGATGAACCTCTTTTTCTTGCTCCTCCATCTCGCTGGCTATTGTTGCGACGATGTCAGATATTTTGGACCCTGGTTTCATTCCATGTTCTTATCCTACAGACGCACTGGATTGTATCGGTGCAGCGACCTTGGGTACCCATACCTTTTCCTTTTTCGATGATGATGTCTCAGGATGGAGTGTCTTAGTAGAAACATCGTTATGTCGAGGGAATGTATGCTCCCTGTGTTGTAGACCGGCTACAGTGCCACGTAATTGTCTTGTCTTTCTCTTTGGGATTGTAGGACTGTCTCCATAATGGGCAACGGATAAGATCTTTGGACCTAGTCTCAACTTAACCGATCGACGGCCTGCGGTCCTGATGACAGTATAATCAATAATAATCACTGCGGTATCAACTCTGTTTCCTGAACGAAACTAAATGAGGATGCAAGTAGGCAGCACTCTAGTTGTCTTGTGGAATTGTTTTGCAGATTTGTCACCCTTCAAAATTTCCTTCTTCATGCGAGGGGAAATTGCATCTCCCACTCGTTTAAGTAACTCGCTAACCAAACATCCTTCTTTGGTAGCAAGCCTTATGAAAATTGCACTAACTCGAGTGATAGGAGTGAACTTCTTTCTCTTCTCACTATGTCCATGAAGTGATGGTAATGCGGTAGCGATCCTTTGGATACTCTCATATCCCTTGGTATCTGTGAGAGGATGGAATCTACGTCCTCGTAGGAGTGGATAAATTTCTGGTAACACCTCTTCAACTTGATGAGGCTCCTCTTCAACGGGTGTCTCCTTGGAAGTCTGGACTTTAATGGCCCTCCAAAATTTTCTATTACCGTTCTTCCTTTGAGTTCGGGTTAGCGGTGCAGTCCTCGAACTTGATCCGATTTCAAATACGGGTGGTGGGACAGTTAAACCCTTAGTCGGATCCTCAATGACTATTACTTCTTTCCCTATAGCAGCAGCGGGGCTAGTAGGTTTGGTGAGTGTCATGACGACAGTAGTTTTAGACTTCTTGCAGGTAGGGAAGTCTTGAAGGCAGTTCAGGTTGAATTCTGCAGACAACTCCTGTATTTATGGAGCGGCGATCTTCATTGCCACGAACAGATCTTTAAATCCAACTCTGAATTTGATGGTAGGAGCAAGGTTGCAAGCTTTGTGGCTCATTGGCAGGTTGCAAGAAAAGGCAAGCGTTTGGTAGGCCATTGCAGCAGGCTTGAAAATAGAAAGTTTCAGGGTTAGCTATATGGCCAAAAAACTCATAATTTTTAGTGCAAGCACTGAAAGAAAAGGTTGATTTGTAGACCGGGCGAGTCTTAATTTATGGGTATTTTAAAATCTTGTTTAAAATTTAATCAATGTAAGAAAATCTCAAAGTGCACGCAGCACAACACGATTTGGTTTAGTTTGCAGAATAGCAAATCAAATTTGGAAGGGAGATGTGAAGTATTTTAGGACCCGGTACGGGACCTATTTAGTGGCAGAAAGTGCCCAAGTGGAACTAGTCCACCGACACACCTATTACAGGGTCTAACTCCACAAGAAAATTTAAAGAGTCCTTAATGGCCTTCTGAGCCCCTCTGTTCAAAGATGGTTGAACAGCTAGTCCTGAAGTCCATGGAGTTGACTGTACCTTCCCAAGATGGAAATAGGTAAAGTATGCCAACAGAAGAAGGGTTCTTTGATCTAAGTGGGGCATGGACACATTATCGATGTATGAAAATAATATTTCTTGAATTGTATGGAGAGAAAAGCTTGTCCCTAGCGGAGTCGCCATAAGCTTTTTTTTGTTGGAGTTGCCCGTATGAGGTTGTGGGTCATCAGAATCGAAATCCCATTGCTCATTTTGAAAGGAAATTTTAATTTACATATATATTTAGTTTTAGAAAAATATGAAATCAAACTGACCCCATATTTTTCATAGTTTAAATGAAAGAGCACTATACCTCAAATCCTGTATTTATCCTGAAGGATAAACACAAGACTTGAGGATGAGGCTCAATCAAATAAACTAAGGAATATATGACATCCTTTTGTTCTGTGAAACATTTATATTTACCGACAAGTTCTCCTATTTAATATAAAGAATTAAATAGGGTTTATATTAAGCTTGGTTCGGACATGCTTCTTATAAGAGAAAGCCCCTATAGTTAATTACATCTTAAATGACCAAAGTCACATAAGAAGACTCTCGATAAAAATCAAGAAATATTATCTTCAAGGATTTTCAAAGGGTAGTACTTTTCAATGAGATCAGACGTAGCAGTGTGAAAGGGGATTGGTTCAAATTTAGAACATTTTGTCACAGAGTCCAAAGAAGGAAGAACTGGGGGATGTTATGGATCCATAGGAGAACCCAGTGACTTCCCAAGCTATGCTAATGTTTGGCTTTAGTTTTGAGGAGAAAAATTTAGGTGTTTAATCCTGCCAATTTTATTATTTAGGGCTTACATTTGTGTGAAACTATCATACAAATAGCTTGGAAGATGTGAGGATTTAGGTCGTGATAGATGACAACCTCCAAATACTAAAACGAGATAGGGCTTACATTGTATAGCAGTGCTATACAAAGGCCTAAAGATAAGGTAAGGATTTACGTTGCATAAGCAATCAACCTCGAATTCCTATGGCTTTGTTGTTTAAATATAAGGAAGGAAGATTGGCTTAGCTGAGGAAGACAGGTTTTACTTTTGAAGATAGCTGTGCTGCCCACCATGCTAGCTCCAAGTTCCTCACCGCGACGAGTTTGAGTTTTCTAGTGTCTCAGGTTATAATGTCAAATCAGGTGGCCCTATGGTTGAAGTTCTTTAAATTTTATGGGGGCATGCTAAAGTTGATTAGAGCGACACCGATTAGGATCCTATGATTCCCTCGTTCCGGCACCACTATTTTCTATTGGATTCACTTAGTCCAAATGAACTTCCTAAACTCAACTTAATAAGTTCTCCAATTTTATTTAGACTGTGAGAAGCCTCATTAGCATCCGTAGGTTACCTCTTCCGAGGAATTCCCGATCATCCGATAGAGTTGTCTTAATTTAGTGGCAATTGTAGTTTTGTGCGATGTTTGTGATTAAATTTTAAGTTGTTTTATATTTTGAATGTTGTAGCAGTGAATTTTTTCTTGGTTGATTTTAGTTTTTTTTTTTTTTGATTTTGTGGCTACCTGATAGTTTTAGTTTTCATGTAGCGTGGCATCGTTGTTTAGCATGTAAGTTTTGCAGGTATAAAAGTGCAGTATAAAAGTACAACTCTGAAAGTTGTAAAAACGTACCTGACGAGTCTTCTCGTTCCACCACCTGAAACTCAAAAAACATGTTAAGGAAGTTTATATGAAACAGGGAAGTAAAATTTTGATCACCTATCTAACCCTAGGTCATATCTTGGTGAGTCCTTAGAGGTTTAATTAAGGATTATTTGGTCAAGCAAAACATATTAAGTTTAGTAGATTTTCAAGATATCCAACAGATCTAGAGAAAAAAGCAGGTCTGTGCTACTCTCTCGCTGCCTGGTGGAAAATCTCGAGTTCTTTTAAACTTATTATGTTGCTTAATAAGTCATCCTGTAAATACCCTTAATGCTCAGTGAGCACTGATGTCTCAATTATCCCTAAGAATAGGGTAATTAGCACTTATGATTCAATTTAAGAATTATGTGGGTGAAGACCCTTAAAGAGGCAAGTTAGTGTTGTTGGAACACTTAGCCAAATTTTAACTTTAATTGGGCTTGTAGTATTTGAAAGATGTTTTAATTTTCAATGATATTTACTTTTCTAATCCTCATTTAAAAGAAACTTGATTTATCATAAGTTACTACTAAGCCCTTAATACCTAAGTGAGTGTCTTAATTAGCTTTGAAAAGGCTAAGCTTTAGGTGGTCATGATTCATGATTTGAATTTTATTTGAAAATCAAAATAGGGGTATTAAATTGATTAATTATTGACTTCAAAAGTCATACCCCTAAGCCCTAGATTCATTTTATTTTAATAAACTTCCAAATTTTAATAATTTAGAAATTTATTAACCTATCTTTTCAATTCAGAAAGTGAGGTTGGTTTCTACCAATTAACTCTTTGTGTTTCAAATATCCAAATTAATATCAGAGGTTACCCATTTCCCTCCTTCAATTAAGCCTAAATGTTAATTAAGGATAAATTTCCAAAATTACACATTTGCCCCTAGGGCTCTAACACTTCTTAATTTGTCAAACTCAATTCAAATGAATTTGAAATTTTTATCCTACCACATTCATGGGTCTATTATGACATCAAAGGAGAGAATGTATTTTTTGAGAATTTAATTTAATTTACATAATTATTTTCATGCAAAAAATAGGATTTTCCAAAGAAAATTCCTAACTTGACCACGGTGACTCCTAATCCCTTAAAATTTTTATTGGAGGTAGACTTAGACTAGAGAAGCATTTGAATCAAATTACATGATTTTTTAAATTTTATTTGAATTTTAAGAATTATTTTCAATTCTGGGGTATTTTTTAAATATAAAATATTTGAAATGGGGAGAATTAAGTTTTGTATTTTTGAAAGTATCCCTGAGGTCAAAGAACTCAGAGAAGAAGATTTTATATTTTGTTTGAATTTTTTTTATTTTTTGCAGTTATTCTTAATGAAAACTAATTTTTAGCCTTTAAAAATCATTTTTAAGCTTTAAAATTCAATATCTTTATTTAGAAAATTAGAAAAAATATTCTAATTATTCCTAAGTGCTTAGGAAGTAATTTAGAACATTTTCATGGTTTCATTATTTTTGTGATTTTTAGGGATTTTTAATTATTTAAATATTTAAAAAAAGCCAAAAATTAAGTTTTTTATTTTAAATATCATTTTAATTTTAGAAAATACCCCTAATCACAAAGAACTCAAAAAACCATGTTTTATCATTTCTCAAGTTATATTTTGATTTTTGAAAATCATTTTGGTGCCAAAAATGTTATTAATTAAATGAACTCAAAATACTTTGAAATTTTTATGGTGAGTTCTCTATATCAAAAATATTAGTGGAGATCAAAAATCAAGTCATCTAAACATTTATATCTAGCAAAATTAATTTTTTTTAATGATTTAGAGTTTTTGAAAATTAAGTACATTTTAAATGACTTTGTTGATCTCATTTTTGGTTGAGGTTTAGTTTTTCCTCTTTAGTAGCCTAGGGTCTAGCCATAGGACTTTCCTGTTGACTATTCCTAGAAAACTAGACATGAAACCCTCACCACTAGAAATTCCAAACCCTTCTCCACTCAGCTTGAAGTTCCACATATTGCTCTCAACCTCTAAATACTTAGTAGGTGGGGTCACTGTAAGGGAAACTCAGGATGAGTCACCCTTAAGCATGCTGGACCTTAGGGTTGACCCTGGGTGTTGGTCTGGAGCTAAGGTATTCACTACACTCACTATACTCATCTACACTCACAATCACTCACAACCCTGAACTCAAATTTCTAGCCTAGATCCCTTGATCTTTTGGGATACTCATGTAGAAGGTCCTATAAACCTACTAGCCTTAGGGCTATGGTTTGGCTAAGACCACTATGTAGAGGACCCAAAATGGTTTTTCCTTTGGTCCATGGCTTATTGGTGATGATTGGTACCTCAACTCTACCAAAATACCCATCTTGTCCTTTTACCCCTAAAACACGCCCTAATTACCAAAATACCCCTCTTGGGCTCAAAATCCCAAAAATTTCAAAAAATCCCAGAAAATTCAAATAAATCCCAAATATTCCCAATTTCATTTCTCTTAACTACACCATGACACAATTTGGCCAATTTGACCATCTTTAACTAAAATCCCCAAATTGCCCTTTAAAGGCCCAAATTTCCCCAAATCCAACTCAAATGTCCATCAATTTGATCTTAATTGACCCGAATTCCAATCCTAAACTCAAATTCACTTTTGATATGACCAAAATAAACCAAATCCAAGCTCAATTGGTCCATGATTTGAGACCAATTTTGATTTGGGTCAAAACCCCATTTTTGACTATATGACCTAATCTCACCAAATTGAACCCATAGCCTAGTCAATTGGCCTCAATTAATGTTGAAAAATCTTTATGACATTCCCATACATGAAAATCAACTATCAATTGGCATTGGTGAAGCCTCAAATCTATTTGATTTTGGCCTAAATCCAAAATTCCCAAATTTAGCCTCAAATTGGCTAAGTCCCCAAATTCCACCCAATTGATTGCCTTAACCTCTAAACTGGCATCCAATTCATGTTTAAAACTCTTCATGAGGTCTCTATTGACCATTTAAAATAATCAAATTGGACTTAGCCCAAGGATATCCCAAGCTAGACCCAAGCCTAGCCCAACATGACCAAATTGATTAAAGTTCAAAATTCCCTCAAATTAACCCTTCAATTGGACTCAAAACCACTTCCATCCTTCACCAAAGTTGTTCCTTATGATCATCTACACCAAATGAAACAATTATTTGGGCCAATTTACATGGATAACTTAGCCCAAACCCAAGTTTTGGTCATTTGCACCCACTTGGACCCATGCACTAAATGTAACCTAACCACCTTAAAGCCACCAAATTAACTCCACTACAGCCATTAGTTGGACTTAGTGACCCGTCCAAACACCATGAAATCATCTAAATCAAGCCATGGACCAAAGGTCCCCCAAATTAAGGGGTCTTCTTTCCAAAAATGAACACGCTTAAGATATCTTTGCCAAATCCAAACACATTTGCATTAAATTGTTGTGATGGATTCCTCTGGGTTCCCTAAGCTCCTAGCCACCTCCACCTTGCCGGCAGGCCAGCCTAGTTGTCGGAAAAGTCCAAAAGTGAGAGCCACCCCCATGGCACCTTACCCAAATCTAACCTATAGACCAACTCATCCAAATCAAACTATGGAGCTCCTCTGCCCTCCACCTAAGCACCACAATGCACCCAAACTTATGCCCTGAGAGCCACCCCATGATCATTTTTTATAAAAACTCACCTCCCACGGCCATGGGAGGTGTGCTGAAATTTTCTTTGAGAGGCCTCTCCAAACTTCACATAGAGCTTCCCTAAGATCCCCTCAGTATATTCCAACAATTTTCCCTCACCCGTTCCCATTGTCGGAGCTCAATTTTGAGCTCGAAACCCTGCCAGAAACCAGGACAGAACCCAATACACCTCCACAGTCCACCAAACCCAAATTAACTTCACCCACACCTTCACAACAGTAAAAGAAACTAAATCCCCATCAAATCCCCCTTCCATAGAGCCTCAACCATAGCTCTTGACCAACACCTGGAATCGAGCTTGGTCGAATTCATACCTAGGCTTTACACCAAGACCAGGGACTCAATCCCTTGCCTTTTTGGACCCC
>NEWO01001259.1:1743-18122 GCA_003013225.1 Phalaenopsis aphrodite
TATATATATATATATATATATATATATATATATATATATATATATATATATATATATATATATATATATATATATATATATATATATAAATGTAAGTTTTGTGTTGTTTATGAAAATTTGTGTTAGAAAATTATTTAATTATGAATATAAGTGTTTAGTTAAGTCATTTGGAGGTTTAAGTGGTGTGGTATGCAGCAGATTTCGAAACAAAATTGAAATCTAAGAAGTTTTGTGGTTGGCACCAGAGGTGTCATGTTTGGTTCCTGAAAACACCCATAATTACTTAAAACTGCAAAAAAACCACTGTAAAACCCCATTTTAACTACTTTAGTAGTCTCCTACTTCTACACTAAGGTCGAAACTCAACCTATGGCTTGCCATTTGGTGGATTTGAGGAGATTTGAAGGCTAAAAAGTCTTAGATTCTATCTTCCCTTGGTAAGAGCTTCACTTTAACTTAGAAATTTTTTTATTTTCACCATGTATTTTTCCTACATTATGGAAATCCAAAAAATTGAGTTCTTATTGAAGAAGTTTAAAGAGAACCCTCGTGAAAAGTGTCTTACAAAATATTCCTACTTTTGGAGTTTGATTTTGTAATATTGTAAATTTATTTAGATTTTATGAAAATTGATTTAGAAATTGCAATGGCTCCAAGAGTAAAGAGAGGAAATCCTTTGAGAAACTTTGATGCAAGGTGATTCTTAAATTTGAAGGCCCATTACTGTTTTAATACAATGATGGGGACTAGAAAATTGATCCAAGAATGTATATTTTTAAACTCGGGATAATAAATTGAAAGGTTGATAATTTCTCAAAATTGGGAAACCTTTTTCTATTTCACCATAGTTGTCGTTATTCCTATGATTCGAGAGTTTTATGTCAATTTACGGGTGACTACAGATGAGCACATTTATGTTCGAGGTAAACATGTTGAATTTACTTGTGAAAGAATAAATAAAGAAATGTTGCAACCACTAAAACCCATTGGAAAACTTATAGTTCATAAATTTGAATCTTTCGCTAGATCTAGAAGTGGAAGTAGTGACTGTAGGACCATCTACTTCCAGTTATGTTTCACTTGAAAATATCATGGAACAGTTAATGATTCAACAATCAGATCTCATAGCAATGCAAAATAGAATAGATGGTTTGGAAGCCAGAAATGCTTACAATGATGAATATAAGCAGAGATGAGTCCAACATGACATTGCATATGAAGAGGCGGTGTTTACATTTCTGAGGGGTGATCAGACTGTAGAGTTTCCTACATGCCCTAGCTTCACAACTTATGTGCAAGAAGATGAAGAGGAAGAAGAAGAGGAAGAAGAGGAAGAAGAAGAGGGAAGAGGAAGAAGAAGAAAAAAGATGATGAGTAAAACTTATTGGTTTTTGTTTGTTTTTATGTATTGTTGTTTATTTTGTTTTAGTGTTAATGGTATGAGTTGGAACAATTTATGTGCTTTTATTGTGGACCTTTTGAACTTGTTTGTATATGTAGCTGTAAATTGTGGATTTTTATTTTTTAGCATTGTTAGTTTCCTTAATTTACAGTTAATGTCTTTAATTTACTTTTCCTAGCAAATCCTATGATATATTATGTTTCATTTAATGCTTTAAATCCTATGCTTTTAAATTAGCACATGCAATGTCAGAGCCAATGTTTATATTCAGAATCCTCTACATATTAGTTTAATTTTTATGCATTTACTGTTTTGTTTGACCTACAAAATTTTTGTAATGCATGCTTTACTTATTATTTATAAATTTAACTTTAGGGGAAAGAAAAATATTTTTAAAAGAAGTGAATTAAATTTTATTTGTCCTCCATTAAATATATTTTAAAAATTAATTTAACATGACCTTGGATATCAGAGTTTAACTTTAAATAACTATATTTTTGTTTTTAAATATTATGGTAAATTTAAGCAAAAATCTTTAATAATGATGGTTAATTCTAGAGTTAAGATATTTAGTATGAAAGAATAAGACTATGCTTTTTTATTTAAAGTTAAAGAAATTGTATTTTTGAAGTATTGAGAACCTTAGTTTCATAGAAAAAGAGAAGAATGAAACTTTATGAAAATATTCAGAGCAAATATGAATTTACATAGTGAAGGGAGGTAAGAATTTTTAACTTTAAGAAGAGGATAGTGAAGTTGAAAATTATTAATGGTAAAAGTTTTAACTTTAAGAAGAGGATAGTGAAGTTCAAAATTATTAATGGCTATCCAGATATAGTAATCCTCATATAAATAAGAAAAGAAAAGAAAAAAAGAAGGATTGAAAATGATCCTAAAGAAAAGAAAATAGAAAAGGAAAGAAAAAGAAAAGAAAAAGGAAAAGAAAAATATGTGAGGAGAAGCTTAAAGAGATGCTTAATCAAAAATTGGCTTCACTAGAATCAACTACAAGAAAAAGGCTTTTCTACATTTTCTAAACTTATACCTAGTATTAACATCCTTACTAAAAAAATTTTCATGAAATTCTTTTTAATATAGATATTTTTTCTTTGATATAACAAATTATAATTTTTCTTAAAATGAAAGGAGATTCAGAAATCTTAAACTTGATAACTAGATGTTCTTATACTTGTAATTTTAACCTAAGTTGTTAAAAGTTTTTCTTAAGTTATACTATTACATTTATTAAGCCAAATTATAGAAGTTTATAAGTGAATATTTGCCATAAGTCATAATTTTATGTAGTAAATGAGTTACTTGAGGACAAATAACATTTAAGTTTCAGAATTTTTATACACCAAACTAATGTGCAATTTTATGTATTCACTTTATTCTTAAATTTGGTAATATTGCACATTAAAGAAGGGCATTTTCATGTTTTCTTACAGGTATATTGATTTTAGGAAATTGGAGCTAAAAGGAAGAAATTTGGAGTCAAAATAGAGCATTTCAGCATCCTGGAGCTAGAGGCACCATTTTCCAGATAGGTGGAGCTAGAGGCTTCATAAGTACCAGAATTAGTGTCAGAGGCACCATAATCCATAACAGTGTGAACTTCAGTAGGCTGGCACTAGAGGTGCCGGAGAAAAACTAAGACAGAGTAAGGTGATTAGTGACTATTTTTTAGGGGTTTTTGAAGGCTCCAATCAATTTAAACACCCCATGGAGTGATTCAATGCATCTAGATACTTTGAAAAGGTTCTTGAATGAAGGAACTTGTCTCTTGCTGTGAAGAGGTGCGCCTTTTAAGAAAAAAGGAGGGAATTTTGAATTCCTTCAAAATGAAGGATGGCCTTAATTAAAAACAAGAGGAGTCTAAAGAAGAAAGGAGGGCAAGGTGTTTAAAGAGAAGAGTTGGCATGAGAGAGAAGTCATGGAAGAAGACATATATTTCTTTTAGAGTTGTCAGAGGATAGGGAAGGTGATGATTTCTTACAATATATTTTTTTAAGAGAGAATTGAATGTGATTGTAATGAGATAAACTGCTTAAAAGAAACTTCAAATGATTTTCTTGATGAGTGTTAGATAAGTTTTGTTCTTTCCTTTATTTATTTTGTAAAGTTATTTTCATATATAAAATCTATGTTTTGTCATATCCTTCTCATTAATTTTGAGTAGTCTTCTTTATCCCTCTCCCTATAATGAGATATGGTTTTTGAAGAATTAATTTTGTTATATATGGTTATAAATGTCAATAAATTATGATGATTTAAACTTTGAATGCTAAAATTCGTTGACAAACATAAGATCCAAAAAGGCTATGCTTTCTGCAATAAGGTAAGAGTCACATTCAATTTCGTGGATGAGAATGTAGTTCACATGCTTGCGTATTAAAAAAATAGGGAAATATACTTTGATGGGCCAGAATTAGAGATTTTAAGGTGGCAAATTAAAATCTCCAATTTGGTCCAATTGCGTGGAAATTAAATGAAGATTATTAGCTTATAGGTGAGGGAGAAATGTGACCTTTGGAGTGGAAGCTAGTATCATCTCAACCTAAACATGGATTTAGGGACCAAACTCTGGATTAGGCAATGTTCTTTATGCGCTCTCAAATGGTAATGAATATGATTTCTCCTATTTGGCACAATAATATTTTATATGTATTTTTAATGATTTTAATTACATCACAATTCATAAACTCATTGTCAAGGAGAAGGTTTCTTTCTTAAATTTGAACTCTTTGTTACAATACTTAGTTTAATCTTTTAAAGTTTACTTTTAAAGTTTAGCAATTAGTTTAGTTAACTTAGTTCTTTTAACTACATTTAATTTAGCATACACTAAATTTACTTTAGATTTGTTTTTCTTACTTAAGTTTTGTAGTTTGAATATGGTGTTTGACGTTATAACAATAAAAATTTCTAACTCCTGTGGAATTGATACTTAGGATTCTATCTGATCTCTTTATTACTTGAGCGATACACATACTTGCATTATTATTACTATTTTGCAGCTTAATAATTTTAAAAGATAAAATTATTTATACTGAATTTGTTTTTTTGTGGTTAAACTGCATATTAACTCTATGTGTTGTTGTGTGTGTATTGTAGTATTGAAAGATATTTACAACTTACCACATAAAACTGCCACATCAGTCTGCAAATTATGTATGTTGACCAAAAAATTTCCTTAGTCAATATTGAAGATTAAGCAGAGTTTATTTTACTTAGATTCCTTAGTTCTCTATAGAGGCAAACTCATATAGTTAATTACATCCTATGCGACCGAGGTCACTAAATAAAACTCTCAATAATGATTAGAGATTTTGTCTTCAAGAATTCAAAGTTTAGTTTTCAATGTTGGACATAGAAAATTAAATGGGAATGGATCAAATAAGAACAATTTTTTTAGGAATCTAAATGAAAAACACAAAGAGGGGATGTCACAAATCTTTAGAAGAACCTCGATGATTTCCCAAACTATTATACTATTTGGCCTCAGTTTTGAAGATGATGTTACTTTAATATTTCAATTATGTAGATTTTATTATTTAGGGCTTACATTTGCATGATATTCTACAATGCAAAAAGCTTGGAAGATATAAGGATTTTTCTCTTACCAAATGATAACTTTGGAATCTTAAAAGACTTAGGCCTTATATTGCACAACATAATTATGCAAAAGTTTAAATATATTAAGGATTTACGTCATGCTAAACGAACCAGCCAAAAGTCTTCTAGGTTGTTGTTTTAACAAAGGAAAAAGTTTAGCTAATGTAGACCATCTTTGTTGTTGTAGATCACCATCCTCCGTCTACTACAATTTTGCTCCAATGCTCATCGTTGAAGTAGTAGCTCCAATGTTTGTGTATTATGGTTTTACAATTTATGTGTCATGCTTTGAGTTTTTTTTGTTGTTTTGAAGATGTATGTTTTATTTTTATATGTGTACATTTTTTGTTGTGCAGGTATAATAAGTAAAGCTTGCAGGGTAACATAAAAAACAGTAAAATAAAATAAAAAATCATAGTAAATAAACTGTAAATGCATACCTACCTCTGTTACAACTGTAAAAGGGTTAGTACAAAAAAAAATATAATATTGGAAACTTAAATAAATTTCTAGAAAATTCAATATGAGAAAGTTCAAACAAGTTATGAATGACTGGGGCTAGGTATAAGAATTTGGTAAAGGTGAGAGAACAGAGCTAACCTTTGTGCTTTATGATTCCAACTTCTGATAAAAGCTACCAACCAGGCAATCCAAGGAGGGGCAATCCCTAACCTCAATCCGAGTGATTAACCAGGGACCTTTATAGGCTTTCATCAAAATTATTTAATTTTTCATACATGTGAATGTTACTTTAGCAAGAAAAAGTAATAATGTCACAAAAAGGGTTGTTGTTATCTTATATTATAAGAATTCAGTAAAGCTGTGTGGTCCACTAGCTAACTAATCTAATCCAACTAGGACTATCGGTAACCCAGAAGTGTCACGAGAAACTTTTACCAAAATCTGGTGAATAGTATCGTCAGTCCAGTCTTTTTTTCTAAAGGATCCTTTAGGTTTGAAATAATATTTCAAATCTCGTTTCGCATCTCTCACTTAGCATACATAAGCAATATTGTCATCGCTCTCGCCACCTAGACCTTTGAATTAAGTTAGTCTTATGATTCATATGTGGCATTATCAAAATATTCTCAGTTTCTCACAAGGATTTGAATACTTCATCCAAGACTCAAATCCTTGAGTATTGGGTTATTAATTTAGGATAATCAGTGTAAGGTATTTTTTCGGAAGTGTGAATTAATGGTCTCAAGTCATATCTTGGTGGGTCCTTAAGATTTTGAGGATGATTTTTTTAATCAAATTACATAAGTTTAGATGTTCTTAAAAAAGTTTAGAATCTTGTAAAGATGCATGAGGCATAACCCTAAACAACTATAGAGCTATCTGACTCATTTTGAGATCATTTGATCCTATTAAATTATTGAATTGATCATCCCTAGGTAAATTATGATTAAGTTATGATGTCCTAACTTATGCTCAGTGAACTTTAATATTTATTTATCCCATGAATAGGGTAAGTACAAGTTCATTTGATTTTCCATTCAGCAATTATGTGGGTGGACTCCCTTAAGGGCAAATCAAATCATTAAGAAATCTTTACCACTCTCAATAAAAAATGAGCTTGAAGTGCTTTAAAGATATTTATAATTGAATATGTTTTCTTTTCTAAACCTCATTAAGTGATTCTAAATCAAACCTAGTTCACTACTAAGCTCTTCAGTCTTTGTGGGCAAATTTGTAATTTTGATAATATTAAGTGAAAAGAACTTAATTTTTATTAAAAGATTGTATTATTGTTTAACCATTGATTTGGGGTTTCAAATTAGTGTACTATTATCTTCCTAGATCAAGCCCTTCACATTAGGATCATCCAAATTAATTAACTTCCAAGCCACAACAATTTTGAAAATTACATTTTTACCCTTTTATAAACAAATGACATGGATTTGTTTCTACCCTTTAATTATTTATGTTTTAGTAATTTAAGGGAGTTAATTATCATCAATATTATCCATTTACCCTCTGGTTTATCTAAATCTTAATTAAACTTCAAATTTTCATAATTAGCATTTTACCCCTAAGTCTTTCTACTTCATAATTCTCTTATTTTAACTAAAATGCCTTGGAAACTTTGTTGCTACCCTACTCATAGGTTAATTAAAATATCAAAGGAGAATTTATGTTTTTCTAATTATTATTTATTTTTAATAATTATTTTAGTTCAAAAATAAGAATCATTAATGTTAATTAATTTAACCAACTAAAACATACCTTTTATTCCTAGAAAATTTTTAAAAGGTTCATCTAGCTCAGCCAACCATTATGAATAATTTTTTGTAAATTTTTTATTATTTTTAATTTTTATAATTTTTAGTTAATTTTGATGAAAGAATAAATAGAAAATATATTTTATTTCAATTTTTATTTTATATTTTTCATAAATCTCTCTAACTTCAGAGGACTCAAAGGAATTTATTTTATATTTTTGTGATTTCTATTTTATTTTATATAATTATTTTATTCCAAAATTAGTAAAAATACATTTAAATATTAAAAATATATTTTTACACATTAAAAAATTTTCAAACAAATTTTTGAGTTTTTCTGTGTGGTTAGGATAGTATTCGTGAAAATTGGAAGTATTTTCATATTTTTCATGATTTTTTATATTTCTAATTGTTTTTTAAAATTAAAAAATGCATAAAGATTAACTTTTTATTTTAACCTCTATTTTATTTTTCATAGTTTCTTTGGTCCCAAAGAACACTCCAAATAAGTTTTCATAAGTTTGTTTTCTTTTTGTTTTTTAATTTTTTTTTTAATTTTTTTGAAGCCAAAGTCCTTATTTTCTTACAAAATAGATTTATATATTAAAAATAAACTTTCTAACTTTCAAATTTTTACAAAGACCTCCTGAGGTGATTACCCACAATTTGTCCAACTTTGCTCGTTTTTGGATTATTTTATTATTTTCTAATTTTTATTAATTTTAAAGAAGAAAGTACATTTAAAATTTCCTTAAATCTACTTTTTATTTTTCTTAAGGTCTTCTAACCACATTAAACCTACAAAACTTGATTTTATGTTTTTCTAACCTTTATTTACTTTTTTAATTTTCTTTAATTAAGATAATGCAAAAAAAAACTTAGAAATTAGGGCTTTTGATTATTAGTATGCTCTCTGAACTTGGAAAAATCAGAGAAGGCCTCTAATGTCATCAACAGCAAGCCCTCAAAATTTCATTTAATTTAGATAATTATTTAATTATTTATGATTTAATTACCCTCTAGAGTATTTAATTAATTTAAAATAAAATAGACTACAAATATTTTTTATTTTTGATTTAATAATTTTTTCTCTGTTCACTGAGTATATAGTTTTTTTTTAATTTATTTTTATCAATTTTCTACACCAAGGTATGGATTTTTAAAGTTTTTATAATTATTTAAATCCAAAATATCATATTTTTCTATATATCTAAGTCAGTGCCATGTCGAACCTTAGCAGCTTTGAAGACCACGCATCAACTTTTGATTGGTTGTGGTTTACACATCAACATCCACACGTGCACGTGGTTTTCATATTATGTTCCCGTCTAGCTCCATCTCGATCGCCCATTCAATACTCGTGTAAACGGACGACATCTGTTCATCATCCCCGATCTTCCTAACCCAAGAACCGACCATGTTCTAACCCTAATATCTTGCTCGATACTTAACAAAATGGCATGAGGTTTGTTCCTACACCTTCATCTGGGTGAGGCGAACCTAACTATACGACTAGTTGAGCATGAAATGTAAACATTTTTCACAAAGGTCCAAAATGAGCATAAAATTAAGGATTTTGAATTATAATTTTACCCAAGAGGTGAGGCCTCTATTGGGTTGGTTGTAGATGATCACCTTGATCTCACGAACCTCCTCAAAGTGTCACCTTGAGCTATGAAGAAGCTTATGTATTATCTTGATTAGATGGTGGTTCGGGCTTGGTCTTGACATAGTTTACAGGGTCCGAGAAGGGCTAATTTTGATTTAGAAAGTGGTTTAAAGGTTCTATAAAGCTTTTGGGCTGATCAACTTGGGGTTTTGTGGAGATTTATGAAATGACCAAAAATGACCTTGTTTAAGGGTTTAAAATTTGGGTTGTGTGAGGGGTTTAAAAGCTTAAAAATGATGGGGATGATCTTCTTAAGAGTGTGAGAGTGGTCTGAATTGATTTTGGCAATGCTTCACTGGTGTTTGTGACTTTCTCCAATTTGGTCATGGGGGTGGACATTTTATAAGATCGGTTAAAGAGATGGGGGAGGGCTCCAATTAGCTGGCCAAAGCTCGCTTAGGTGGAATGGAAAATGGCAAAATTGACCATTAGGAGTGTGCCACATTGGATGGGTGCAGTTTGGGACTTAACCTATGGTGTGGGGTTCTCATTTTTAGGGATTTTGGCAAATAGGATGGCCAACCAAGCCAGGAGTGGTGGCTCATTGGCTCAAGGAAGTCAGGATGATTAATGGTGATAAGCTTGGGGCATGGGAAGGCTGGTTGCATGGGTTATTGAGTTTAACATAAAGTGTAAATGGTGTTAGGATAATTTAGTGACCTTTTGTTCTTGGCTGAAAGTGGGGTTAACTTTGTGATGTGATCAGCATCTTAGGGTATTAGGAGTGGCTGACATGATTAAGCTTCTAATTAAACCGAGTGATTTGAGTTAGATTTTAGACTTAGGCTTAAAATTACGCTTGGTATTGGNTTATGAAATGACCAAAAATGACCTTGTTTAAGGGTTTAAAATTTGGGTTGTGTGAGGGGTTTAAAAGCTTAAAAATGATGGGGATGATCTTCTTAAGAGTGTGAGAGTGGTCTGAATTGATTTTGGCAATGCTTCACTGGTGTTTGTGACTTTCTCCAATTTGGTCATGGGGGTGGACATTTTATAAGATCGGTTAAAGAGATGGGGGAGGGCTCCAATTAGCTGGCCAAAGCTCGCTTAGGTGGAATGGAAAATGGCAAAATTGACCATTAGGAGTGTGCCACATTGGATGGGTGCAGTTTGGGACTTAACCTATGGTGTGGGGTTCTCATTTTTAGGGATTTTGGCAAATAGGATGGCCAACCAAGCCAGGAGTGGTGGCTCATTGGCTCAAGGAAGTCAGGATGATTAATGGTGATAAGCTTGGGGCATGGGAAGGCTGGTTGCATGGGTTATTGAGTTTAACATAAAGTGTAAATGGTGTTAGGATAATTTAGTGACCTTTTGTTCTTGGCTGAAAGTGGGGTTAACTTTGTGATGTGATCAGCATCTTAGGGTATTAGGAGTGGCTGACATGATTAAGCTTCTAATTAAACCAAGGGATTTGAGTAGATTTTAGACTTAGGCTTAAAATTACGCTTGGTATTGGATTTGGATCTTCGACTTAGTTTGGTGTGGAACTAAACCAATTGAAGGATCAAATAAGTTTTCAAAATTTTCATAATGAATTTGGGATATGGATTTTGTGAAATTGGATTGATCTTGTAGCTTAATTTGACGAAAAATTGGACGTGGGGTTAACTTAAGGTGGTTGGCTTTAATTTGGAATTTTTGTTTGGAATTTGATGTAATTGGGTTGGAATTTGATTTAAACTAGGCTTGAGTTTGATGAAATTGAGATTGGATTTGAAATTGGGTGAATTTGAAATGAATTTATGGAAAATTTGGGGGGATTTGGCAATTTTATGAATTTAGTGGTAATTTGAGAATTTTGGCAAATTTTTGTGGATTTGAGAAATTTTTTATGCAACTGGGAAAATTGAATGGCTAGAATGGTTTCTGGTGAAATTTTTAGGGATATTGGGGATTTTGTCAATTTTTTGAAATTGTAGGCATTTTAATATATTTCGGTGATGTAGGAGTATTTTGGTAATTTTAGGGACTTAGGGTAAATTTGGGCAATTAAGATAATTTAGAGTGGTTCAACATGAATTTTGGTCATGCAGGAAATGAATCTATACCCCCTCCCTAATGTCATGAAACCCATTGGAGAACTCATTATGGATCCTCCACATGTTGATCCTAGCCATCTTAGCCAAAGGCTAATGCCTTGGGACCACCAACATGAGTTTCCAGAAGGGAGTTAAGAAGTAGGTCAAGTGTGAGTGATTTTAGGGTATGTGAGTTTGATGGGTTTGAGTGTGTGTGTGAACAAGATCAAGCCACCCAAAATTGCCTTAAGGTCTCATTGATCCTATTGCAGTTCATTCTTGAGTCTTTACATGTTCTTAGCCATCTCAAGTGAGAAATGAGGGCTTAAGACCAAGCATGTGAGACTTCACATAAAGAGTAAAGAAGTGTTTAGAATTTTTATATGGGAGGGTTACATTACTAGTCCTCTTAGAAATTCAACAAGAAAGTCCTACGGGTAGATCTTAGGTTTCCAAAGAGAAGAAACTAGTCCTCATCAAAAATGAGGTCAACACTTATTTGTAAGATGTAATAATAAGCCTTTTTGAATAGAAAGCTTAAATTCTTTTTTTATTTCATCTAAGGTACCTTAGTAAGTTTTAAGTGTTTTTAAAAGTAAATAGGAAATCAGGTTTTCATAGTTGAATGAAAGGTTTTCTCACACACTAGGATTACACTTGTTTACTAGAATTACTCTAAATTAGACCATAAATTTTTTGAAGTAGAATTTGTTAATTTTAATAAAAACTCACTTAATGAAATTACATTAAAATGGTTTTAATATTCTAATGTAACTAAAGGAAAAGAAAAATTAAAGGTGGGGGAATTTGAAGGGGAAAAAAAAATGCTTGATTTTATTTATGTCTTTGCACATGTTTATGGATAAAATTGTACTTTGAATATGTGTAATTTTATTTTTTTCTTGCTAGTATGATAATTATTAGAAGTCAGTAGAAACTGGAGAATAAATGGAACGAAGTGGATGTGACTTGAGGAATCAGTTGACTGGCGCCTATACGCCAGCTTTCTTGGGCGCCTAGGTGTTAAGTAATCCACCTCAAAATAACATGTTTATAGTGCATATTTTATAAGCATTTTATGTACTTTTTTTATGATATTGCACTTTTAAGGAAGGTATTTTGCATGTCTTTGGTTTCAAGTACATGTAATGGACATTTAAAGAAGATTAAGAAAAAATGGAGAAAAAATGATGATTTTTGTGTGGCGCTATAGTGCCACCCCTTGGCACCATAGCACCACTGTACGAGAAGGGCACTATAGCGCCCCACACCGATGCTATAGCACAAATAACTACCTTTCTGGAAGATACATCGACTTTGGCGTAATTTTAGAGGGTTGTTTGAAAAGCAACCTTTGGTTATTTTCTATTTTCTATTTAATGAAAACGGTTTAACCTAATTTAGAGACCTTTTTAAGCCTCAAAACGTCAATTGGGCAGCAATGGTGAGTTAGGTTTTTCATATTTTTTGTTCAAGTGTAAGTGTGAGTGTATTTAGGGTGAAGAAGTTTGAAGAATGCTTAAAGGAAAATTGAGAAGTTTTCTTGGGGATAAAACATAAGGTACTTTGTATTTATGTTTGAGTCTTTGTTGTAAGACTTTGATTTTAATGCAAATGTTTTTTTAATCTCTATGAATTTTGAGTAATTTCCTTTCTTTCTTCTTGCATATGGGACTTAATATTTTGTAATGAGAATCATATAAGGATTTCTGTTTACTATTAAAAAATTGTGATGGTATTCTCACCTAATCTTCATTTAATTTACAAACTAGACACTTATGAGGTTAAAATCTGTTGGGAAACAAAATGATCTGGGAGGGATATGGTTTCATTAACTAGTTGATATCATACTTATTTCTAGGTAGAGCCATTGCGGCCACTTAAGAGGGGCTGCAAAAATATAGGTAGATAAGTTTTGATGGGCGTAGAATTGGTTAGATCTAGAGTGATAGGCTAGATTCTTATCAGTTTGGCTTAAATTTTAGTACTCTGACACTGGATTCATTCATTACGATGGCATAGGCTAGGGGCATCTAGAGGTGAGAGGGTAGATAACATTGATGATGAGTCGAGATGTTAAGGAATCGACCTTAAGTTGGCTAATGTTTTTTGCAAGCACTCAGAGGGGTTAAGGAATAAGGTATGCTTCTATTAGTCACAATATCTCAATTTTATCTTAAATCATTTGAATCATACGTAGATTAAAATCTCATTCCAAGGAGAATGGTTTTTCATAATAACCAAAATCATAGTTATATTTTGTTAAACTTTTACATATAGTTGTTACTTTTTTTATCTATTTTAGTAGTAATTTTTAGTAAGCATATCATATTAAATCTTTTATCATGTTAATTTTCAATTTAGATAGAATTTTTGAAAGTTGATTTTAAGAGTTACCACATTCCATGTAGGATTGATACTTTGGTTTTAAAAGAAGATCTTATATTACTTGAAACCTGCTAGTACCCTGTCGGCGTTATTTTCAGTTGGAGTTGCCCGTAAGAAGCTGTCGGTCACCGGAATAAAAATCCCATCGCATGCTTTGGAAGGACATTTTAATTTACATATATATTTTGTTTTAGAAAAATATGAAATCAAACTGAACCCATATTTTTCATAGTTTAAATGAAAGAGCACTGTACCTTAAATCCTACATTTATCCCGAAGGAAATGCACAAGACTTGAGGACGAGTTCAGATAAACACAAGACTTGAAGATGAGGCTCGATCAAATTAATTGAAGAATATATGACATTCGTTTAGTCTGCAAAACATTTATATTTGCCAACAAGTTCCCCTATTTAATATAAAGAATTAAATAGGGTTTTTATTTAGTTGGGTTCAGACATACTTCCTATAAGGGCAAGCCCCTATAGTTAATTACATCTTAAATGACCAAAGTCACCTAAGAAGACTCTCGATAAAAATCAAGAAAAATTATCTTCAAGGAGTTTCAAAGGGTATGACTTTTCAAAGAGATTGGACGTAGAGCTGTGGAAGGGGATTAGCTTAAATTTGGAACATTTTGTTGTAAAGTCCAAACGAGGAAGAACTAGGGGATGTCATAGATTCAGAGGAGAACCTTGGTTACTTCTCAAACTATCCTAATGTTTTGCTTAAATTTCTGAGGAGAAATATTTAAGTGTTTAATCCTGCCAATTTTATTAGTTAGGGCTTACATTCATGTAAAACTATCACACAAATAACCTGAAAGATGTGAGGATTTAGGTCATAACAAACGATAAACTCAGAATCTTAAGATGAGTTAGGGCTTATATTGTATAGTAGGGCTATGCAAAGGCCTAATGATAAGGTGAGGATTTACGTTGAATAAGCAAGCAACCTTGAAGCCCTATGACTTTTTTGTTTAAGTCTAAGGAATGATGATTAGTTTAGCTGGGGAAGATAGGTTTTGTTGTTAAAGATGGTCGTGCTGCCCACCATGCTAGCTCCAAGCTCCTTACCGCGACGATTTTGAGTTTTCTAGTTTGTCAAGTTATAATGTCAAATCAGGTGGCCCTATGTTCGAAGTTCTTTAAATTTTATGGGGGCATGTTAAAGTTGATTAGAACGACACTAGTTAGGATCCTACGGTTCCCTCGTTACGACACCACTTTTTTCTATTGGATTTACTTAGTACAAATGCATTTACTAAACTCAACTTGATGAGTTTCATAATTTCATTTAGATTGTGGGAAGCCTCGTTAGCAACCGTAGGTTACCTCCTTCGAGTAATTCCCGATCATCCGATAGAGACAACTTAATTTAGTTAAAGTTATAGTTTTGTGTGATGTTTATGATTAAATTTTGAGTTGTTTTATATTTTGAATGCTGTGGAGATGAATTTTATCCTGGTTGATTTTAATTTTGGTTTAGGTTTTGGTTTTGTGGCTATCCTGATAGTTTTAGTTTTCATGTAGGGTGACATCATTTTTTAGCATGCAAGTTTGTAGGTATAAAAGTAGAGTATGAAAGTACAAGAAAGTCAACGCTGAAAAATGTAAAATCGTACCTAACGAGTCTTCTCGTTCTACCACCAGAAACTCAAAAGGCATGTTAAGGCAGTTTATATGAAATAGGGAGTAAAATTTTTATGACCTATCTAACCCTAAGTCATATCTTGGTGGGTCCTTAAGAGTTTAGTTAAGGATGATGTTGTCAAGAAAAATATATTAATTTCAGTAGATCTTCGAGGTAACCAATAAATATAGAGAAAGAAGAAAGTATGTGCTACTCTCTCACTGCCTGGTGGAAAATCCTGAGTCCTTTTAAACTTATTATGTTTCTTAATAATTCATCCTTTAAACACCCTAATGCTCAATGTACATTGATGTATCAATTATTCCTAAGAATAAGGTAATTATCATCTGCTATTTAAATTTGAAGATTATGTGGGTGAAGACCCTTAAAGAGGCAAGTTAGTGTTATTGGAACAATGAGCCAAATTTTGACTTGGGCTTGTAATTTTTGAAAGATGTTTTAATTTTAATTGAGTTTGTTTTTCCAATCCTCATTTAATCAGCCTTAATTTAGCCTAAGCCACTACTAAGCCCTTAAGACCTAAGTGAGCATCTTAATTAATTTTGAAAAGGTTAAGCTTTGCGTGGTCATGATTCATGATTTGAATTTTAATTGAAAATCAAAATAGGGGTTTTAAATTGATTAATTATTGACTTCAAAATTCATACCCTTAAGTCCTATGTTCATTCATTTTAACAAACTTCTAAATTTTAATAATTTAGAAATTTATTAACTTAACTTTTCAATTAAGAAAGTGAGGTCAGTTTCTACCAATTAACTCCTTATGTTTCGAATATCCAAATTAAGATTATAGGTTACCCATTTCCCTCCTTGAATTAACCCTAAATGTTAATTAAGGCTAAATTTCCAAAATTACACATTTGCCCTTAAGGCTCTAACACTTCATAATTCGTCAAATTTAATCCAAATAACTTTGAAATTTTTATCCTACCTCATTCATGGGTCAATTAAGACATCAAAGGATAAAAGATGATTTTTCAAAATTTAATTTAATTTATATAATTCTTGCCATGCAAAAATGAGATTTTTTAAAGAAAATTCATAACTTGACCAAGGTAAATTCTAATACCCTGAAATTTTTACTAAAGTTAGACTTAGATTAGAGAAGCCTTTTGACCAAATTCATGACTTTGTGAATTTTATTTGAATTCTAAAAATTATTTTAAGTTCTGGGGTATTTATTAATTATAAAATATTTTAAATGTGAAACATTAAGTTTCATATTTTTGAAAAGTCCTCCTAAGGTCAGTGAACTCAGAGGAAAAGATTTTATATATTTTTTTTTATCTTATTTGATTTATTATAATTATTTTTAGTGTAAACCCATTTTTAGCCTTTAAAAATTATTTTTAAGCTTTAAAATTCAATATCTTTATTTAGAAAATCAGGAAAAGTATTCTAATTGTT
>NEWO01001259.1:18274-43650 GCA_003013225.1 Phalaenopsis aphrodite
AAATTTTCTTAATGGCTCTCTGGTTATCATTAAGTTTTATAATTTTTCATGTTATATTTTAATTATTAAAAATCATTTTAGTGCCAAAAAAGTTAATTAACTTGAAAATTTTGTTTAAGTTATCAAATGAACTTAAAATGCTTTGAAATTATTATGGTGAGTTCAAATTAACCAGTTATTTTATTGTTTGTATTTTTTAAAATTAATTATTTTAGTGATTTAGGGTTTATGAAGATTAGGTATATTTTGAATGAATTGGCTCGTGAGAAATTTTCCTAAAGGTTTTATAATCATCATAAAACTTCTAAAATTTTCTTGGATTTTTCTAAGCAACATGCTAATTTCCTTGATTAATTTAAGCAAATAATGCATATAAACTTGAAAAATATGATTCTTTGTCTAGGGACCTTCTCTGACTTTAAAAAAGTCAAGGAATGTTTCCTAAGACAGATACAATAACATGCTAAAATTTCAAAACATCCCATTCAGTGTTTAATTAATTAAAAATAAAATATGCATCGCATGGGCTTAAAAATACTTCCACATTGTTCTCCTCTATTCACTGAGTAAGAAGATATTTTTATTTTATTTTTGTGATTTTT
Source organism: Phalaenopsis aphrodite (assembly GCA_003013225.1). Classification (NCBI taxonomy): domain Eukaryota; kingdom Viridiplantae; phylum Streptophyta; class Magnoliopsida; order Asparagales; family Orchidaceae; genus Phalaenopsis; species Phalaenopsis aphrodite. Next base: position 18,877 of record NEWO01001259.1, read on the forward strand.
TTACACCAAGTTATGAATTTTTCAAGTTAGGGGTCGTTTTCTGAATTAATTAAATGCTTATTTATCTATTTAAATGTGCGGTGCCACCTCAACCTATGACGGCTCCAAAGCTCCATGCGGCGCGCTCTCATTTGACATCGTCGTCCACCTCAGCACTGACTCAGCCTAAGGTTTATGTTCCAAAGCGTCGTCCGGCTTGATCTTGACTGTCCATCCGATACACTCGCGATCGAACGACGCTCCGTCATCGTCCTCGATAGCCTAGCCCAAGAACCGTCCATCTACTAGACTTAAGATCTCTCTCATTTCTTATCCAAATTAGATGAAATTTTTTTTCAAATGCTTGTCTAGACTAGAGGAACATATCCATGCAGTTATGATGCCATGAAATCAACTCAAAACAAATGGAGAGTTCAAATAGGCTCGGGTGTAAGAGAAGTTTTATAGCTTGGCTCTAAGAAGTGAAGCTTCAATCAGAGGGTCTTGGCACATACGTCATGCTCCAAAGAGACTACGGATTGAGTTTCAGGTCTTGGTGTAAGGCCTAGGTATGATTTTGATCAAGACCGATTTTGGGTATTGGTCTAGAGCTATTGTAGAGGCTATTTCAGAGGGTAGTTTGATGGGGTTTTGTCTTCTCTTGCTGTTGTGAAAGTGTGGGCACAAGCAATTGAATTTTGGTGGAGTTTTCAGGGATGTCCTGTTTCTACACTAATTTTCAAGTTCAAAATTAGGGTTAGAAAGGGGGATTCAAGGCAATTGAGTGATTGGAATGGGCTGTGGGGGTCTCAAAGAAGCTCTGTGAGTGATTTTGGAAGCTCTCTCTGAAAAAATTTTAGCACCTCTCCCATGACCTTGGAGCTGAGTTTTTATAAAAATGGCCATGGGGTGGCTCTCAGGGCAAATGTTTGGGTGCATTGTGGTGCATTGGTGGAGGGCATAGGAGCTCTACAATTTAATTTGGTTGAGCTGGCCTCTAGGTTTGATTAGAGTAAAGTTCCATGGGGGTGGCTCTTGGTTTTGAGCTTCTATGGCGACTAAGCCGGCCAGCCATGGCAGGGGGAGGTGGCTAGGTGCTTAAGGCATCCAGGGTAATCTGTCAAAGCAACTTAATGTGTTTAGGCTTTATTTTGGCAAAAATCTCCTAAGCTTACATAAATATGGCATGAAGTCCCTTAAAGTATGGTACCTTTAGTACATGGCTTAGTTTAGGTGGTTTTAAGAGGTTTAGGTTGGTCACTACGGTCTAACTAATGGCTATGGAATCATTAATTTAGAGACTTTGGGATAGTTAGGTCATTTTTAGTGCATGGGTTCAATGTGGGTACAAGTGATCAAAGTTTAGGTTTGGGTTAGGCTAGCCATGTCAATTGACCAAATTGATTGATCAACGTTGTGTAGATGATTGTTATGAAGATTTTTGGTGAAGGGTTGAAGTGATTTTGAGTTCAATTGGTAGTTCAATTTTAAGGGATTTTTGAAATTTGGTCAATTTGGGGATGTTGAGCTAGACATGGGTCTAGGTTGGGCTAGCTTTAGGCTAAGTCTAAATTTAAGGTTTAAAATGATCAAGGGATATGTTGTGAAGATTTTTCATGCAAGGATAGAGTGGAAATTTTTGGGCTAAGTCCATCAATTTGGTGAGATTTTGAGACATGGCAAATTTGAGGTAAATTTGGGGCTTTTGGACTTAGGTTTAACTAAAATGAGATTGAGGTCTTACCAAGGCCAATAGAAGGTCAATTTTGATGTACGGGGATGTTATGAAGATTTTTCAACATAAATTGTGACCAATTGAGGAGGCTATGGGTTCTATTTGGTGGAACCAAGCCATAGGGCCAAATTTGGGTTTTTGGTGTAGCTCAAAATTAGGTTCAAATCATGGACCAATTGAGCTAGGATTTGCTCTAGATTGGTCATATCAACAGTTAATTTGAGTTTATAATTGAAATTGGGGTAAATTGAGACCAATTGGATAGACATTTGAGGTAATTTGTGGAAAATATGGGCCTTTGCATCATATGATAGTTGAGAGAAATGAAATTGGGAATATTTGGGAGGTTTTGAAAATTTTTGGGAGTTTTTAAAATCTTTGTAATTTTGTGGTAAAGAAGGGTGTTTTGGCAATTTAGGGGAATTTAGGGGAAAAAGGCTGGGTTGGGTGTCTTGGTAGAGTTGGAGTGCAACAACCATTAATAAGCCATAGACTAATATAAAATCCCGTTTTGGGTCCTCTATGTAGTGGTCTTAGCCAAACCCTAGCCCAGGGCTAGTGGGTTTAGGGGACCACCTACATGAGTCTCCCAAAGCTAACAAAGGTCTAGAGCCTAGAAATTATGGGTTTAGGATAGTGTGTGATTGTGAGTTTAAATATATGCAAGTGAGTGTCTTAGCCCTAGACCAACACCCAGGGTCAACCCTAAGGTCCAGCAGTTCTAAGGGTGATTCTCCTTGAGCTCCCCCATAATGACCCCACCTACTAAGTGCTAAAGGATATGACCAATATATGGAACTTCAAGTTGAGTAAAGAAGAGTTTAGAATTTCTAATGGTGAGGGTTCCATGTCTATTTTTCTAAGAATAGTCAATAGGAAAGTCCTATGGCTAGATCTTAGGCTATTAAAGAGGAAAAACTAAACCTAGACCAAAAGTGATGTCAACAAATGGATCCCCCAAGCTCAACAAAAACCAATAAAAACTCCTAAGTAAATAGACTCGAAAGTATGTGCAGAGTTGTGTGTGCGATTTGCTTTTGCTGGGAAATTTACAAGTGATCGTCTGGTCAAAACCAAGGAGTAGGGACTCTTGCTGGGGGTCGGAGAATGAATTTTGAGTTATGAAATCTCAGGTATTTATAAAGGATGGGAGTTAATATGCAGGTGCTTACCTTGAGGTGGTAATTAAACTTTGGTCATCAATCCCGAAATAATAATCAGATGTCATAATCCATTTAAGGTGGTCTTGAAACTTATTTCAAGAGATTAGAATAGGATTGTGTAGGAAGGCAGAATCAAGATGGAAAACATAGAGGCTCACATCCATCTCCAAAAGAAAATATCTGCTACATTGAGGAGGGAAGCGTTGGGACTCACATCCAACTCAATAGGTAACAAGAAAATATATGCGTCACGTTCGGAAGGAAAGAACTAGGACACACATCCAACCCAAGAGGTGACAAGGACAATATGTGTGTTACATTGAGAAGGAAAGCACTAGGACTCACATCCAACTCAAGAGGTAACGAGAAAGTATTTGTTTCACGTTAGGAAGGAAAGCACTAGGAATCACATCCAACCCAAGAGGTAACAAGAAAATATGTGTGTCACGTTAGGAAGGAAAGCACCAGGACTCACATCCAACCCAAGAGGTGACAAGAAAATATGTGTGTTACATTCAGAAGGGAAGCACCAAGACTCACATCCAACTCAAGAGGTAACAAGAAAATATGTGCGTCACGTTATGAAGGAAAGCACCAGGACTCACATCCAACCCAAAAGGTGACAAGAAAATATGTGTGTTACATTGAGAAAGAAAGCACCAGGACTCACATCCACCTCAAGAGGAAATAAGAAAATATGTGTGTCACGTTAGGAAGGAAAGCGCCAGGACTCACATCCAACCCACGAGGTGACAAGAAAATATGTGTGTTACATTGAGAAAGAAAGCACCAGGACTCACATCTAACTCAAAAGGTAATGAGAAAATATATGTGCTTATGCAGAAAATAATGCAGATTCACACATATAAATTTGTTGGGAATATGTGAATAGAATATGTGAAGAAATCGGAAGCCTTAACATCCATTAAAGGGGGCCTCACGCTGATCTTCAGAGAATTTGAAATTTGAAGGAATCAGAAACCTAACATCCATTGAAGGGGTCCTCACACCGATCTTCGGATAATTTGAAATTTAAAGGAATCAGAACCTTTAACATCCATTGAAGGGGGCCTCACACCGATCTTCGGAGAATTTGAAATTTAAAGGAATTGGAACCCTTAACATCCATTGAGGGGGCCTCACATCGATCTTCAGAGAATTTGAAGTTTGGGTGGCCTTACACCGATCCTCGGAGAATTTAAAATTTGAAGGAATTGGAAGCCTTAACATCCATTGAAGGGGGCCTCACACCAATCCTTGGAAAATTTGAAATTTGAAGGAATTTGAAGCCTTAACATCCATTGAATGGGGCCTCACACCAATCCTCGGATATGGGGAGTTAAAATTTGGGTACTAACCACAAGAGTCATATGAAAACAGTGTAGAGAGTTTGTGATATTAAATTGGCATAAATGTATCATGTGAAAAGGTTGATTTTGTTGAAGAAGATTTATAGAGCTTTGTGGGTTTGTGTAGAATGTGAAATTTTTCAGGGATGTGAAGAGAGTTATTGCAGATAAAGATGGTTGTGTTGTGCGCACAAAGAGTAAGAAACTCTGAAAATGAGAGAATCCACTCAACAGATCCATTTTCTTCTCTTTTTGTTTTTCATCACATTTAATTTTTCAAAAATATGTCTTTAAAACTTTAATTTAATTGTTTCATTTTCAAAAGAAATTTGTTTTGTTGTTTATTCATTCGTAATTATTTTATTTTGAATTTCATTTTATTGTTAAGGGTTTGTTGTTTTGTTCTTCATTCATTAAAATTTTGAACCAATCCGTGGTTCGTGGCTTCTATCCATGGCACAAAAAGGCAACTGACAAAAAGGCACATTTTTTAGAGAAATTTCCATTAATTTGCTTCAATAAAGATGTTACAGATCAAACATAGACTAACGCCTAAAAAGGTACAATATATAGTTCAGGTTGAAGTACATCCAGATCATCTCATGTCAGGAATACATTGTAGGCTGAACATATCAGATACATATCATGTTGCTTTTAAAAAAAAGAAAGTGAATCCTCTAACCATCTGTACTAGGTACGATGAGCACCTAATCGAGCAGACCTTTTCATCCATGCTCCAGGATAAGAGTTCCCTTTACATGTACTTAGAGGTACAACCCTCTCATAGCTCGTACAGTAGTAGCTCTTCCAGTTTTGGGTTTGGTTGAAATCCATATGGCATTTTGTTGTCATCCATCATGCGGAAGGTCACAGACACCCTACAGTGTCGTACCCCTGGAATGTAATGTTTGAGGACATCTGCATCGTTGCCTTTAAGAACCAAGACTGAACCGACTGGTAGAGAAATCTACACATAACCTCTGGACTCATCAGGGTCGACAATATCAATTTCTTTCCCAAATAATATTTTATTCTTACTCAGAAATGAGACCGTGCAGAAGGGTCTTACAAAATCATGATGATCGATGTGAGTAGGTATGCATTCTCCCTCGTCATATATGTTGATGATGCAACTGTTTGGGATGCAAGTAGCTGGCAAACTGCTCCATCTGACAATTCTTTTGATCATCCACTTTATCATTGGCAGTAGTGGATCTACTTGATCGTGTCTAAGGATCCTAGGTGGATTCTCTTGTCTGTCATTTGTGAAGTTGTAGCAGCAGCCGCACTGAATGGTGATTCTCCATTTTCCTCTCATCCATTTCCTCGGCTTGGAATAGGTCCTTTCCATAAGTAAACCTACTCGACCTTTGTCCCTTAGGTCAAAAATGCAGTCAAGAATACTTTGTTTGTCAGTCACTGAGAAGACTCTGGTATACAGTTCTAACCCCTCCAATATGTTGATGAATTTTCTTTGAACGACTTCGTAAAATTCAAATTCTCTTTTATTTAATTTTCTTATTTTGTAGTACTCCATCGTACTAGGAGTTGATAGTTGTCGCGGGCGTTACTCCCTCTGAGCATCGGCAGGAACCCAAACTGGCGCTGGCTGATCTAGAGCACGAGACTCAGCATCTAGTGGGATGTACGACCCTGGGCTTCATGGTACAGACTGATCTATCCTCAGTGGGACGTATGACTCATCCATCATAAAATCTGAAGTCTGAGCCCATTGGTGCTAGAGGAATACTGTTCAAATGTACTGAAATGTTGTAAATGTAGAGCATTGCAATCTGAACATTCTATAAACGCCCCTGTGGCTGATGTCCCAGCCGGTATTTCAGCGTTACACATCGGGCAACCCTTGCATTAAACATCTGAAACTGAAAGTGAATCTTACTCTATCACAAAACCTAGTTCTTCATATGTGGTGGGTATACTGGTAGAAGTTTCTTTCATGTCTGGATCATAAATATGCCCCTCAAGAATAGGGGTGAGTAAGTTCTTCGCTCTCTCTGACGTCTGCGTTCTTGTCATAGAAAAGCCCTCTACTTCTTATGGCTCATGTTCCTGCGTTGCATCTTGCGAATCAAAGTACTTGGCAGTCGTTCATTATTGGTGGCTACTAGGCCTCCAGCTGGTGTAGCTACCATGGAGGGCAAACAACTGGGCCCTTCCATCGGATCTTGCTTTGTTATCAAATTCTTCACTTGTGTGATACATTATCTTTGGCGGTCACCCTCAGTAGTGAAGGCAATCCCTTTTTCTCCCTGCAGCTGACTACATTCATGAGAGGACCTTCATAGTCCATGTCAACCTAGTTAAAATCCATGTTGAAGCATATGGTACCGCCCTGCGGCACCATTTCCTCGTTTAGTGTGAGGCTTAAGCCATCGTGGAAAGCAAAGATCAGCCTGTGTCCCGACATTTTTCTGCAGACGACAGGAAAAATGTTAGTGGGCCAAAACTTAGCATGAACAAGAACAAAACAAAGTATTTATTAAAGTGAATTTCAACTTATTTTATTGAAATGAATTATTTATTTTGTACGAATTTAATTTTGTGGAACATTATACTCAAAAGTGTAAAGGAGAAAATTTGAAGTTTAGATTTTTTTTTTAATTTTCATTATATTGAGGTTAATTACAAAATTTGGACTTGGTCATTGACATTTGGCCACATATATAACCTCAAAACAATCAAAGTTTCAAAGTTTCAAAGAAAACAAAGGCAAGCGATATCAGGCTGCGTAATAAGTTTTCAGATATCGTCCATTTTTTGGTAACATGGTCCTTTTGCCCTGGAAATCCACTAAATAGTAGGCTCCTCCTGTGTAGACCTTTTCAACGATAAATGGTCCCTCCCAAGTTGGCTCAAAATTTCCACCTATTTTGCGCCGTGCAAGAATAACCTTTTGAGCAAAAGTATGAGGTCACCAAATTTGAATGCCTTGGGCGGACCAATTTGTCATGGGCTTGTACCATTTTCGCCTGGTAAAGCTCCAAATGTTGTTGTGCTTCTAGTCATTTTCCCTAGAGACTCTTCAGTTCTTTAAGTCTGAGTTTTGCACTTTCTCCTGTTGGGAGTTGGTTGGCAATAGCAACTCTAAGAGATGGTGTTTGGACTTCTAGCGGTACCACGGCCTTAGATCCGTACACGAGCATATAGGGTGTACACTGAGTGGGAGTTCTGAAATTCGTTCGGTAGGCCCACATGGCTTCTAACAGTTTGTTGTGCCAATCTCTTTTGTTTTCATCCAATGTTTTCTTCAAAATCTGTACCAATGTTTTGTTGAAGGCTTCAGCCAAACCATTTGCTCTGGGATAGTAAATCGTAAAGTATCTCTAATTTATCCCATGTCATTTGATAAAATTGTTGATCTTTGTGCTTCTGAATACTATCCCAATGTCGGAAATTATTCTTTACGGTACTTGGAAACTATAGACAATTTGGCTTTTGAAAAATTGAAGGACGTGTTGTGCCAAAACCTCACGTAACGACACTGCCTCTACACATTTGGAGAAGTAATCTGTGGCAGCATGTATAAAGATGTGTCTTTTAGAAGATGGAGGGTCTATTGGACATATTATTTTCGTGCCCCAACACCCGAATGACCACGAGACAACAGTTGGGTTTAGCACATTTAAGGCTGGTGTAAAACCACCTCCATTCACTTGGCATTGTTCTCATTTTCTGGTTGTATCCATGCAATCGGACATCATTGCTGGCCAATAATATCCGAGTCTTTTGATCTTCATTTTCATCTTTGGCCCAGATTGGTGAGCGCCATACAATCTGGCATGTACCTTATTGATAATATTTTGTGCTTCAGCTCTGCTCAAACACCACCCTCATTTGATCAAATTATCTTCTGTATAGAACGTTTCCCATCAGGGCGGAAGGCATAGCCCTTCTTGTGATATGATGTGCTTCAGACTTGTCTTCTGACAACATTCTAGTATGCAAATATTCTATTAATGACTTGCGCTAATCTTCATTGATGTCTGCAACTATATTTACTATTTCTTCTTTTCGAGCTTGTGTAGAGTTTTAAGGTCGAACTGGGACAAGAATTTTTTTCCTTGCACTGTGATTTCAATGGAATCCTTCGGGGAATATGCCACTTCCTTAGTAAATTTTGCTAGAGCGTCGGCATGGTCATTATCTCCCCTAAAAATCCGGTAAAAAGTTACATCAGGAATTTGCTCCAAGAGCTTCATCGTGTACTGATGGTATTCTGCTAACCTTGGTTTCAGAGTTTTGTATTGTCCGACGACTTGCTGGATGACAAGTTGGGAGTCGTAAAAGATGGCAATGTTTGTTATATCCATTGAGATTGTCATACCAAATTTGGTGATTAAAGCTTCATATTTTGCTTCATTGGTGGTGCACAACTATCTCAAGTGATGTGAGAACCTCAACAAACCCTTATTTGGAGTGATAAAGATGAAACCAATCCCTGTTTGCCTCATATAATTATGTCTGATCCTTTGTCGTTTTTGGCTGACAAAGCGTCATTGAAGTACATCTCCCAGCTTTTCGCATTGGAGAATTCCATTTTTAGTATTTGCTCGTTTGGTAACTCGTCGTTAAGATAGGACCCAGCTGACAGTGGGTGTGCAGCAAGAAAATATGCTAGTATATATCCCTTGATTGCACGGAGGGGAACAAAATTTATATTAAATTGCAATAAGATCATTGACCATCTTGCTAAACGTCCGGAGAGTGTTGGTAGGGTCATCAAATATTGTAATGGATTAACTTTCAAGCTTAGGGTAATCTTATGAGAAAGCATGTAATGTCTAAGCTTTTGGGCAGCAAAAATCAATGTCAGACAATGCTCCTTAATAGGTGGATACCTTATCTCTATCGATATTAAGAGACGACTCAAGTAGTAGAGTGCATTTTCTTTACTCTCATCATTGACTTGGGCTAAGAGGGCTCCAAGAGAGTCGTCTAAGGCCACGGTATAAAGTATCAAAGGTTTCCTTGGATAGGGGCTACGAAGACAGGAGGTGTCATTAAATATTGTTTAACGTCCTCGAAGGCCCGTTGGCATTTCTCTTCCCAAACGAATTTGGAGTCATTTTTAATTAATGCAGAGAAAGGCTGACACCTACCTGAGAGATTAAAAATAAAGCGGCTTCGAAATGCCAACTTCACCTGGAAGGAACGTAGCTGTTTCAAGGTTTTAGGATGAGGCATTCCCAATATACCTTTAATTTTATCCAGGTCGATCTCGTTTTCCCGACGACGGACAACAAATCCTAAAAATTTCCCAAAAGTAACGCCAAAGATGCACTTTAAGGGATTCATTTTAAGGTCATATCATCGTAATCGTTCAAACACGATCCTCAAATCATACAAATGGTATGTTTTTCATTTACTTTTGATGACCAAATCATCCACGTAGCATTCTACATGGTTGTGAATGAGTTCATAAAAAATCTTCATCATTACGCGCTGATATGTTGCTCTTACGTTCTTTAGGTCGAACGACATCACTCTGTAGTAGAAAATTCCAATTGGTGTTCTAAAGGCTGTAAGTGCTGCATCCTCGGGAGCCATCTTGATTTGGTTGTATCCCGACGATCCACCCATAAAGGAGAAAAATTCATGTGTTGAAGCGATATCCATCATCATCTCTGGTATGGATAGTGGAAATTCTTCTTTTGGACGTGCCTTGTTCAAATCCCTGAAGTCGACACAAACACGGATCTGTCTATTTTTTCTTCTTAAGAGGTACAATGTTAGCTAACCACGTGGGGTATTGCTCTTCTTTTACAAAGTTGGCGTCTATTAATTTCTTCACCTCGGCGATGACTTATTATTCTATTACGAGGTGCATTCTCCTGGCAGCTTGTTTTACTGGGGTTATTCTCTTGTCCCCCTCAACTTTATGAATTGCAACCTCCGCAGACAGTCCTGGCATTTTAACGTAGCAACATGCAATGCAATCTTTGAATTATGTTAATAGTTTAATCAACTCTGCAGATTCTTCGTCATTGAGTAGAGAACTTATAAATGTAGGTTGGGGTTGCTCTTCAGTCCCAACGTTAATCTCTTTCAATTCATCCATGGTAGATTTAATTTCCTCCTCAAATTCTTGCGGAGCATCTTCTATTGGTTGATCGTTAGAGTCATCCTATATATCGAGAAAATCCTCTTCTAACTCACCAGTAACAACCATGCAAAATTCAAAATCATCGGTTGGTCCAACTGTACCAAATTCGAGACCCTCTTTTGAGTTTGGAGTTCGACTTTTACCATTCCATAATTTTTCAAAAAGTTGAAATTTATCTTTTGGTATTTGTTTTGGTAAGTGTCCCTGTCAAATTAACTTTTGAACACAAGGCCAGAAGTAACCAAAAGGCAATTCCATTAATTCATTAGGATCATCATCCAAATTTACATGTTTTTCAAGCTCAGTAGAGATAAAAGCATGGTAAAATTTGATTAGCTTTGAATCAACACTACGGACTTCCTTGACCTCTGAACTCTCAACCTTTTGAGGGAGAATCAGAGAAAGGGTCATAGCATTCACATAGTGGTTTATCCTATCATACATTGCTTCATATTCATTTTTCTCTGTATCTTCTAAGGATATCTTGTACTGAGGTTTCTTCCTTTTTGTCATCATTATCTCATCTTCAGAACTATCTTCATCACCAACATTGATGGTTGGACTAGTCCGTTCGACAATTAAATTGATCTTTCCTCGTCCACGTCCCTGGCCTCGACCTCGGGTGCGCGAACTAAAAGAACTTTCACCAACTCTTTTTAAGGGAGTGGTGGAAGATCGTTGAAGCAGAGTTGAATGGCCTTCTTTTTACAATTCTTCTAAATCTTCATCTTTGTTTGTGATAACTTCACGAGAGAAGACAGTCTTCTTTAGAGGCGCATAGCAGGTAGCATCTTCATGGATACCAACTTCATACACTGAAAATGGTTGTAGGTCTCCTTTGATGCAATTTTCTTGACCATATTTGCAGTATTTGATGCACTGGTGTAGAGATGATGAACCATATTGTGCTCATGAATCCATGGTCAACCCAACAGAGCGTTAAAAGAGGTCTCGGCATTGATGATAATAAATTTAGCAGTCATTACGAGCTCTCCAACCTTCATAAGTAATGTAATTGATCGAAGGGCTCTTTCTCCCTTTTGGTTGAATCCTCTTAACATCATTTTATCGGTCGTAAACTCTTGAGCTTCATTATCCAAATAGGTCATAGGCTCATCAAGTTCAGAGATGCTTCAGGATCTACTAAAACTCTGGACAACACAAATCTGCCGATGTTGACAGAGATGTAAAGTGGACGATTGTGGTCGGCGGTACTGAGCAGCAAGTTTTCATCTGTGAAGGTTACCCCAGGCTATTCTTTCAACAAAAAAACTTCATCTGACGATGTGCTAGCCAACTGGCTAAGCAACTTTTTGGGTCAAGCAAAGCTGTAACCAGCGACTCTCTCATCTCCTTTCACAGGATCATAGCGTTGTAGATGCTTAATCAGGTCGGCAACTTCCTAAGATGAGCTATCACCTTGTAGTCTACTTTTTATGATTTTTCAATTTTCTCTTGATTATGTGGTTCTTCCACTGGTGGAGGTGGGGGTATCTCTTCTCGGGTCATATCTGCTTTCCTTTATCTACTGGAGTTATTCTTGGTGGTAACACTTTTCCACTCCTCAAGTTAATTTCTGTGATTTATTCTTCTTGAGATATCGTTGTTGAATCTTTTGGTGTCTCCTCCTCTTTGTCGTAAATATCTAACTTGATGGTAAGCGGTGTACCGTGATGCTTGAGAAGTGGCTTCTCGTTATCGGTGTTGTTGTAAGCACTGTCATTAATGTCTTCTTTGGACTTGACAATGAGTTCATCAGACTTGAGTACGATTTGAGGATCGTTTTGGGGATTGAGATCAAAATTAGATTGTTCATAATTAGTTACGTTATCTTTAGAAACAGCTAAAATATAGCCGAAATCACAATTATTATATTCATAAGACCCCAGAAGGACAAGAAGATAATCATACAAAGTCAAGAGTTCGAGGATTTATTTCCCCAAATCCGAGACAACCAATCTACTAGAAGCAGCCCCTATCCTACTCCCCGTGCTAACAATCTTTGTAGTGATGCTTCTCTTATTCTTCTTTGTCTTTGGCGATGATGGCTCTTCTGACTAAACCTTCATCTCGGGGTTGGTATGCTGCCGACTTTGAATGGAGGCTTGTTTTGATGCAGACTAGATCTTGTTCAGTATTTTCTTAGATGATCTACTCTGAACCTCATTCCATTCTTCATCTTTGATATACACAGAAGATTATTTTGATGGGTCCTGTATTTGATTGAGGACCCTCTTGAGTTCATGCCAAGTTGTACTCCATTCATCTGTTTCAGTATACGGATCAATTGTGGAGATTGGCTCGGTCAAAATCATATTTATGGAACCTTTTTCAGGTTCTTTTAAATATTCTTTCGGGATTGTTATATTCTCTTCTTTAAGGTTCATCTCTGGCCATTCTTTAAAGATGAAGCATTTTTCTATAGTGTGCCCAAGCAACCGGTGGTATGGGCAATAATTTAGTTCATTCTTCATATCCACCTCTTCGAGCTTCTTCGGATCTACTAGTCTGAACTTCAGCTTCCTCATCAGACTTCTGAATATTTTAGGTATAACTTCATATTTAATAGAATACACCATTTTACATCGTTCTGAGAGGGATATTTTCTTATCCCCTGTTCGAGGTGATCCTTCTTGAGGTGGTCGCTGGTTGGATTTACTACTCTATTTTTTAGCATACTGTGATGAAGACTGGTGAGTCTCTTCTGCATATATCTTCATCGGCTGCTTTCCTTTATCAATGGCAGCTACTACTCCTGATTTCTTTTCAAACATTCTGGTCACCTTAGCCTTTTCATGTGGCTCCATGTGCTTTATTTCCTCTTAAATAATCTAGCTTTCCTGAGTAGCTTCTCGAAGGATTTGATGGTGAGTCTCTTGAGCATGAAAGCTACTAGTCCATGAATGCTCTTGAGTAGAATTTCAATCGCATGATGTTCCTGTAGTTGAGGTTCACATTTCATGCTAAGGTTTCTCCACCTCAAAATATAGTCCACCAAAGTTTCTTTAGGCTTTTGTTTTTCAATCATGAGCTCTCCAATAGACACATGATGTTATGCCCCGGCAAATGTTTTCAAAAGTAGCTATTTCAACTCAAAAATGTTTTAACTGACCCGTTGGGCAAGTCAGCATACTAGTCAAAAGCAATTCCTAACAAGCTGCTGACAAAATGCTAGAAGAGTCGAGCTTCACTGTTTCTCATGTTGCCACAGCTGGCTCGAAAATGTGCTATATGTTGTTTGGGATTTCCAGTTCCATCAAATATCTTGAATTTTGGGGCCACAAAACCCTTGGGGAAAGGCACGACATCAAATTTCTCCATGTAAGGTCTATCCTTTAGAACCAATGAACCACCCTTAAATTGGGTTAAGGCGTCGCGCACTTATTCAACCATTTGCTTAAATTCCTTTTCTGATATAGCACCTGATAGAGAATCCTTTCTATGTTGCTTGTCTCTGTTTGCTGAAGCAACTTCTCTTCTTTCATCTGTGATGTGTATGATCTCCAGCTGATTGATCTATGAAGAAGCCAATTGCGGCGCTTGTGATTGCTCCTGAATGGTGGTCATAGTGGTCATGGCTACGGTCATCTCTTCTAATCTTTTCTCTAGTAGACTAACTTGCTCATCCCTTAGGAGGACAGTCCTACACAATTTATCTACGACATTCTCTTTGGTGTGAGGTTTAGCCTCGCACACAGATGTGGTGGCTCTAGTTTTCGTTACATGGACATCCATGAAATCTTCCTCCAAGTAATCATTGTAATCAAAATTTTCATCGTCATTATTGACGGAAACTCCGTGTTCTCGAGCTAACTCAGAAATCTCGATCGTGTGTTTCTCAATTTTTCCTTAAATTATTGATTCCTTGATTGCTTTAATATCTGGGGGCCCAGATGGACTCCTCTACTTGTTCCTCCATCTCCCTGGCTATTGTTGCGACAATGTCATATATTTTAGACTCTGGTTTCATTTCTTGTCCTTGTCCTGTGGGTTTACCATAATGTATCAGTGCAACGACCTTGTGTACCCATACCTTTTTCTTCTTTGACGATGATGTCTCAGAATGGAGTGTCTTTGTAGAAACATCAGTATGTCAAGGATATGTATGCTCCCCATCGTGTAGACCGGCTACAGTGTCAGGTAATCGTCTTATCTTTGCCTTTAAGATTGTAGAAATGTCTCCATAATGGGTGACGGATAAGATTTATGGACCCAGTTTCGACTAAACTGGTCGACGACCTGCGGTCCTGGTGGCGGAATAATCAGTAGTAATTACTGCGGTATCAACTTTCTTCCCTAAACAGAACCAAACGGGGATGTAAGTAGGTGGCACTCCAGTTGACTTGTGAGCTGTCTGGCGGACTTGACGTCTTTCAAAATTTTCTTCTTCTTACAAGGGGAAATTCCCTGTCCCACTCGTTTAAGTAAGTTGCTAATCGAACATCCTTCTTTGGTAGCTAGCCTTTTGAAAACTACACTAACTCGGGTGATAGGAGTGAACTTCTTTCTCTCCTCACCATGTCCATGAAGTGATGGTAATGCAGCGGTATTTTTCGGATACTCTCATATCCATTGGTATCCGTCAGAGGATGGAATCTACTCCCTTGTAAGAGTGGGTAAATTTCCAGTAACACTTCTTCAACTTGATGAGGCTCCTCGTCAACGGGTGTCTCCTTGGGATCCTGGGCTTTGATGGTCATCCAAATTTTTCTATTGCGGTTCCTCTTTTGAGTTCGAGTCAACAGTATAGTCCTCGAACTTGATTCAATTTCAAACACGGGCGGTGGGATAGTTAATCCATCAGTTGAATCCTTAATAATCATTACTTATTTCCCCTTAGCATCAGCGGGGCTAGCAGGTTTGGCAGGTGTTGTGACGGCAGTAGTTTTAGCCTTCTCATTGACAGGGAAGTCTTGAAGGCAGTTCAAGTTGAATTCTGTAGATGGTTCATGTATTTCTTGTGCAGCGATCTTCATCACTACAAATAGGGCTTTCCTGAGGATGACCTCGAGATCTTCAAATTCAGCTCTGAATTAGATGGTAAGAGCGAGGTTGCGAGCTTTGTGGTTCGTTTGCAGGTTGCAGGAAAAGGTCAGCATTGGGTAGGGCATTGCAACAGGCTTTAAAATGGAAAGTTTCATGGTTAGCTATATGGCCAAAAACATCGTAAATTTTAGTGCAAGCATTGAAAGTAGATGTTGATCTGTAGATCGAGCGGATCTTAATTTATGGGCATTTTAAAATTTTGTTTAAGAAAAATTAAGAGGTGTAAAATTTAATTAATATTAGAAAATTTCAAAGTGCGCGTAGCACAACACGATTTGATTTAATTTACAAAGTAGCAAATCATATTTGGAAGGGAGATGTGAAGTATTTTAGGACCCACTTAGTGGCAGACAATGCCCGGGTGGAACTAGTCCACCGACACATCTATTGGGGATCCGACCCCACATGAAAATTTAAAGAGTCCTTAATGGCCTTCTGAACCCCTCTGTTCAAAGATGGTTGAGCAGCTAGTTCTGAAGTCCAAGTAGTTGGCTGTACTTTCCCAAGATAAAAATTGGTAAAGTATGCCAATGGAAGAAGGGTAATTTGGTCCAAAAGGGACATGGACATATTACTGATGGGCGAAGGTAATATTTCTTGATTTTTATGGAGAGAAAAGCTTGTCCCCAGCGGAGTCTCCAAAAGCTGTCGGCGTTATTTTCGGTTGGAGTTGCTCGTAAGAAGTTGTCAGTCACTGAAATCGAATTATTGTTGCCTGCTTTGGAAGAACAATTTAATTTACATATACATTTAGTTTTAGAAAAATATGAAATCAAACTGACCCCATATTTTTCATAGTTTAAATAAAAGCGCACTGTACCTCAAATCTTGTATCTATCCCGAAGGATAAACACAAGACTTGAGGATGAGGCTCGATCAAATAAACTAAGGAATATATGACATTCATTTGGTCAACGAAATATTTATATTTGACGATAAGTTCCTTAATTTAATATAAAGAATTAAATAGGGTTTATATTAAGCTGGGTTTGGACATGCTTCCTATAAGGGAAAACCTCTATAGTTAATTACATCTTAAATGACCAAAGTCACCTAAGAAGACTCTCGATAAAAATTAGGAAATATTATCTTCAAGGAGTTTCAAAGGGTAGGACTTTTTAATGAGATCAAACGTAGAGGTGTGAAAGGGGATTGGTTCAAATTTGGAACATTTTGTTGTAAAGTCCAAAGGAGGAAGAGCTAGAGTATTTCATGGATTCAGAGGGGAACCTCAGTGACTTCTCAAACTATCCTAATGTTTGGCTTCAATTTCTGAGTAGAAATATTTAGGTGTTTCATCCTACCAACTTTACTAGTTAGGGCTTACATTCGTGTAAAACTATGACACCAATAGCCTGAAAGATGTGAGGATTTAGGTCGAGACAAACGATAACCTCGGAATCCTAAGACAAGTTAGGGTTTATATTGTGTAGCAAGGCTATACAAAGGCCAAAAGATAAGGTGAGAATTTACGTTGCATAAGCAAGCAACCTCAAATTCCTATGGCTTTGTTGTTTAAATCTAAGGAAGGTAGATTGGTTTAGCTGGGGAAGATAGGTTTTCTTGTTGAAGATGACCGTGCTTCCCACCATGCTAGCTCCAAGCTCCTTGCCGCGATAAGTTTGAGTTTTCTAGTTTGTCAAGTTATAATGTCAAATCAGGTGGCCCTATGGTTGAAGTTCTTTAAATTTTATGGGGGCCTATTAAAGTTGATTAGAGAAACACCGGTTAGGATCCTACGGTTCCCTCATTCCGGCACCACTATTTTCTATTGGATTCACTTAATCCAAATGAACTTACTAAACTCAACTTAATGAGTTCCATAATTTCATTTAGGCCATGTAAAGCCTCAATAGCAACCGTAGGTTACCTCCTCCGAGGAATTCCCAATCATCTGATAGAGACATCTTAATTTATTTGAAGTTGTAGTTTTGTGTGATGTTTGTCATTAAATTTTGAGTTGTTTTATATTTTGAATGTTGTAGAGGTGAATTTTATCTTAGTTGATTTTAATTTTGGTTTTGGTTTTGGTTTTGGTTTTGTGGCTATCCATATAGTTTTATTTTTCATGCAGGGTGACATTGTTGTTTAGCAAGAAAGTTTGTAGGTATAAAAGTATAGTAAGATTGTATAAGAAAGACAACGCTAAAAACTGTAAAAGCGTACCTAGCGAGTCTTCTCGTTCCACCACCGGAAACTCAAAAGACAGGTTAAGGCAGGTTATATGAAACAGGGGAGTAAAAGTTTGATGACCTATCTAACTCTAGGTCATATCTTGGTGGGTCCTTAGAAGTTTAATTAAGGATGATGTTGCCAAGCAAAATATATTAAGTTCAGTAGATCTCTCAGGTATCCACAGATCTAGAGAAAGAAGCAGGTTCGTGCTACTCTCTCGCTGCGTTGTGGAAAATTTTGAGTTCCTTAAAACTCATTATGTTGCTTAATAATTCATCCTATGAACACCTTAATGCTCAATGAACATTGATGTATCAATTATTCCTAAGAGTAGGGTAATTATCATCTGTAATTTATTTTTGAAGATTGTGTGTGAAGAACCTTAAAGAGGCAAGTTAGTGTTGTTGGAACAATTAGCCAAATTTTCACTTGGGCTTGTAGTGTTTGAAAGATATTTTAATTTTAATTTAGTTTGTTTTTCTAATCCTCATTTAATCAGCCTGAATTTAGCCTAAGTCAATACTAAGCTCTTAAGACCTAAGTGAGTGTCTTAATTAATTTTGAAAAGTTTAAGCTTTAGGTAAGCTCTTAAGACCTAAGTGAGTGTCTTAATTAATTTTGAAAAGTTTAAGCTTTAGGTGGTCATGACCCGTGATTTGAATTTTATTTCAAATGAAAAATAGGGGTATTAAATTGATTAATTATTTATTTTAAAATTGATACCCCTAAGTCCTAGGTTCATTTATTTTAACAAAATTCCAAATTTTAATAATTTAGAAATTTATTAACTTATCTTTTCAATTAAGAAAGTGATGTTGGTTTCTATCAATTAACCCCTTGTGTTTCGAACATCCAAATTAAGATCAGACGTTACCCATTTCCTTCCTTGAATTAAGCCTAAATGTTAATTAAGGCTAAATTTCCAAAATTACGCATTTGCCCCTAAAGCTCTAACACTTCATAATTCATCAAATTTAATCCAAATGACTTTGAAATTTTTATCCTACCTCGTTCATGGGTCAATTAAGACATCAGAGGAGAAAATATGATTTTTCAAAATTGAATTTAATTTATATAATCATTTTCATGAAAATTAGGATTTTTCAAAGGAAATTTCTAACTTGACCAAAGTAAACTCTAATCCCTTGAAATGTTTTTTGGAGGTAGACTTAGGCTAGAGAAGCCTTTTGACCAAATTTCATGATTTTTTGAATTTTATTTGAATTTTATGAATTATTTTAATTTCTAGGGAATTTATTAATAATAAATTATTTTAAATGTAAAAAATTAAGTTTTAAATTTTTTAACAGTCCTCCTAAGGTCAAAGAAGTCAGAGGAGAAGATTTTATATTTTTTTTATTTGATTTAATGAAATTATTTTATTGAAAACTCATTTCTAGCCTTTAAAAATTATTTTTTAGCTTAGGAATTCAGTTTCTTTATTTATAAAATTAGAAAAAATATTCTAATTGCTCCTAAGCTCTTAGGAAGCAATTGAGAACATTTCCATGAGTTTTATTATTTTTGTGATTTTTGGGGATTTTTAATTATTAATTTTTTTAAAATAGGCTGAAAATCAAGTTTTTATTTTAAATATCATTTTATTTTTAGAAAATACCTCTGATTACAGAGAACTCAAAAAACAAAGTTTTATAATTTTTCAAGTTATATTTTCATTATAAAAAATCATTTTAGTGCCAAAAATGTTAATTAACTTGAAAAATTAGTTTATCAAATGAACTTAAAATGCTTTAATTTTTTTTTGGTAAGTTCGGTGGATCCTAAAAAATAGTGGAGATTAAAAATCGAGTCATTTTATTGTTCGTATTTTTCAAAATTAATTATTTTAGTGATTTAGGGTTTATAAATATTAGGTATATTTTAAATGACTTGGCTCATGAGAAATTTTATAAAAGTTTTCTGGTCATCATAAACCTTTGAAAGATTTTGGGATTTTTCTAAGCAACATGCTAATTTTCATGATTAATTTAAGAAAATAATGCATATAAACTTTAAAAATATGATTCTCTATCTAAGAACCTTCTTTGACTTCAAAAAAAATCAAGGAATGTTCCCTAAGACATATACAACAACATGCTAAAATTTCAAGCCATGGTGTGATTACTACATGCATGGAGAATCAAAACATCCAAATCAGTATTTAATTAATAAAAAATAAAATGTGCATCACATGAACTTAAAATTATTTCCACGTTGTTCTCTGTTCATTGATCAAGTGGATACTTTTATTTTATTTTTATGATTTTTCTACACCAAGATATGAATTTTTTAAGTTAGGGATCATCTTCTAGATTAACTAAATCCCTATTTATCTATTTAAATGCATGGCGTCACCTCAATCTATGGCGGCTCCGAAGCTCACGCGGCACGCTCCCATTCGACTTTATCCTCCACCTCAGCACTGACTCGACCCACGATTTATGTTCCGAAACACTGTCTGGCTTGATCTCGACCATCCATCTAATACACGCGCGATCGAACGGTGCTCCATCATCATCCCCATTAGCCAAGCCCAAGAACCGTCCATCTTCTAGCCTTAAGATCTCTCTTATTTCTTATCTAAATTAGATGAATTTTTTTTAGACTAGAGGAACATATCCATATGGTTAAGATGCCATGAAATCAACTCAAAACAAATGGACAGTTCAAATAGGCTCAGAAGTAAGAGAAGTTTTATACCTTGGCTCTAAGAAGTGAAGCTTCAATTAGAGGGTCTTGGCATGTTCTTCATGCTCCTAAGAGACTAGGGATTGAGTCTCTATTCTTGGTGTAAGGCCTAGGTATGATTTTGATCAAGGCCAATTTTGGGTGTTGGTCTAGAGCTATTGTAGAAGCTATTTTAGAGGGTAATTTGGGGGGGCTTTGTTTTCTCTTGCTGTTGTGAAGGTGTGGGCACAAGTAATTGAAGTTTTGTGGAGCTTTCAGGGATGTCCTATTTCTGCCCTAATTTTCAAGCTCAAAGTTAGGGTTACACAGGGGGAATCAAGGCAATGGAGTGATTGGAATGGGCTGTGGAGGTCTCAAAGAAGCTTTGTGAGTGATTTGGGAAGCTATCTCTGAGAAAATTTTAGCACCTCTCCCATTGTCGTGGAGGTGAGTTTTTATAAAAATGGTCATGAGGTGGCTTTTATGGCAAATGTTTGGGTGCATTGTGATGCTTATGTTGAGAGCAGAAGAGCTCTACAATATAATTTGGTTGAGCTGGCCTCTAGGTTTCATTTGGATGAAATTCCATGGGGGTGGCTCTTGGTTTTGAGCTTCTCCAGTGACTAGGCTGGTCGGCCATGTAATGGGGAGGTCGCTAGGTGCTCAGGGCATCCAGGGGAATTTGTCAAAGCAAGTTAATGTGTTTAGGCTTTTTTTTGGCAAAAATATCCTAAGCTTAAGCAAATATGGCATTAAAACCCTTTAATTTAGGGGAACTTTGGTCAATGTCTTATTTTAGGTGATTTTAAGAGGTTTCAGCTGGTCACTAGGTCCAACTAATGGCTTTGGAATCATTAATTTATAGACTTTAGGGTAGTTAGGCCATTTTTAGTGCATGGGTTCAATGTGGGTTCAAGTGATCAAAGTTTGGGTTTGGGCTAGGATAGCCATGTAAATTGACCCAATTTATTGATAAACATTGTGTAGATGATTGTTATAAAGATTTTTGGTGAAGGGTTGAAGTAGTTTTGAGTTCAATTGGTAGGTCAATTTAAGAGATTTCGGAAATTTGGTCAATTTGGGCATGTTGAGCTAGACATGGGTCTAGGTTGGGCTAGCTTTATGCTAAGTCTAAATTGAATGGTTCAAATGATCAAGGGAGATGTTGTGAAGATTTTTTATGAAGGGATGGAGTGGAAATTCTGGGGCTAAGGCCATCAATTTTGTGAGATTTTGAGACATTGCCAATTTGGGGCTTTTAGACTTAGCTTGAAATCAAATGAAATTGATCTCTCACCAAGGCCAATTAAAGATCAAATTTAACGCAAAGGGATGTTATGAAGATTTTTCAACACAAATTGTGGCCAATTGAGTAGGCTATGGGTTCAATTTAGTGGAACCAAGCCATAGGGCCAAAATTGGGTTTTTGGTTTAGCTCAAAATTGGGTTCAAATAATGGACCAATTAAGCTAGGATTTAGTCTATAATGGTCATATCAAGAGTGAATTTGAGTTTGGAATTTAAATTGGGGTAAATTGTAACCAATTGGATAGACATTTGAGGTAATTTGTGGAAAATATGGGCCTTTAAAGGGAAATTTGGGGGTTTTGGTCAAATATGGTCAAATTGGCCAAATTGGGTCATGTGATATTTGCAAAAAGTTCAATTGGGAATATTTGGGAGGTTTTGGAAATTTTTGGGATTTTTTAGAATTTTTAGTATTTTGGGGTAAAGAAGGGTATTTTGGTAATTTGGCGGAATTTAGGGGCAAAGGCTGGGTTTTGTGTCTTGGTAGAGTTGGAGTGTGAACCACCATTAATATGCCACGGACTAATTGAAAACCCCATTTTGAGTCCTCTATGTAGTGGTCTTAGCCAAACCCTAGCCTAAGGTTAGTGGGTTTAGGGGACAACCTACATGAGTCTCCCAAAAGTATCAAGAGACCAGAGCCTAGAAATTCTAGGTTTAGGATAGTGAGTGATTGTTAGTGTAAATGAATGAAAGTGAAATCATAGCCCTAGACCAACACTCAGGGTCAACCTTAAGGTCCAGCAGTCCTACGGGTGACTCTCCTTGAGCTTCGCTATAATGACCACACCTACTAAGTGCTAGAGGTTATGACCGATATGTGGAACTTTAAGTTGAGTAAAGAAGAGTATAGAATTTCTAATGGTGAGGGTTCCATGTCTAGTTTTCTAAGAATAGTCAATAGGAAAGTCATATGGCTAGACCTTAGGCTACTAAAGAGGAAAAACTAAACCTCAACCAAAAGTGATGTTAACATACCCCTAGTGTAAAAATCTATAATATAATTAATAAATCAATATAAGTGTTCACACCAGTCTCTAGACAGAAATTAAGATTTTTTTTTTTGGCATAATTAAAGAGATTAAAAATATGCGTAAGTGTGAGTTTGGTCAAGTTTTGAGCGCCGTTACGGGGGAGTGCAACATAACTTTTTAACTTACAATTTCATTTTATTAAAGTTTTGTAAATTAAAAAACTTTGACAAAAAAAATCTAAAACTAAAAAACCCAAAAAAACAATTCAAAATTAAAAACGAAAAAAATTATTTTCATTTTGGTGTGCTATTTAATTTTCTGCAATTTTTACATTGTTTATGTGTAGTTCTGGATCTGAAAATTTAGAGCATTACGATTCTGAATTGGAACAAACTACTAGAAAATTTCAAAAACAATGAAGACTTCATAAATCTTAAGAAATGACAAAAACATCGCAAAACAATATTGAAATTCAAACTACTAAAAATGAATATCATAATTTACAAAAACCTATAAGGGATTATGTGAACCCTACAGTAGATGAAATTCATTTAAGCACTAACTCATTTGAACTCAAACCTTCGATTACACAAATGTTACAAAACAATTAGTTTGGAGGAACACCATCTCAGGATCTTACTTTACATTTAGCTAGTTTTTTAGAACTATGTCCTACATTTAAATATGTTGGGGTATCAAATGATGCCGTCAGACATAGGATTTTTTCTTTTTCGTTAAGGGATAAAGCTAAGATGTGGTTAAATTTTTCATCACTTGGATGTGTTAGAACTTTGGGAGATTTAGCTCAAAAAATTTTGGCTAAGTATTTTCCACCTTAAAAAACTGCAAAGCTCAAAATGATATTACTTCTTTTACTCAGTATGAAAGAGAGTCTACATATGAAGCTTGAGAAAGATTTAAAGAGCTTCTTAGAATGTGTCCACATCATGTTTTTCCAGACTAATTAATCATTCAAATTTTTTATAATGGGCTAGTAGGATCCCTTAGATCTATTATAGATGTTGTTGCTAGAGGTTCATTAATGTCTAAATCATTTGATGAAGCTTATTAATTAATTAAAGAAATGACTAAAAATAATTTTCAATGGCCTTCTGATAGGCTAAATCCCAAGAAACTAGCCAGTATTCATGATAATGATGTTATTTCAATGATTGCATGTCAATTTGTTGTATTATATAAGATGATTGACAATCAAATGAGCTCCAATTAAACTTAAAATTACGTCAATCCTTCACCAAAAATCTTCATTATAATCATCTACATAATGTTGATCAATCAATTGAGCTCAAATTCATGGCTAGCCTAACCCATATCTAACTCTTAACCATGTAGAGCCAAAATGAACCCCTCACCAAAAATTGACTTAACCATGCCTAAGACACCAAATTGATGGCACCACAGCCTCCAAGTGCACCTTATGGACCAGTCTAAACCCTCTCAAACCATACAAATAAGCTATGGACCAATGGGTCCCTAAATTAAGGGATATTAGCCCATTTTTGGGCCTTAACCAAAAATCTCTTCCATCATGACAAACCTTGGAGGTAAATTATAGTTAGACCTCCCACTGACTCACCTGACCTTCTGGCCACCTCCCCTAGCCTTGCCGGCCAGCCTAGTGGCTAGAAAATACCAAAAATAAGAGCCCCAAGCTTAAATTCAAACCCAAAACACACCATCTTAGCTGCCCAACCCTGATTGGCCCTTAGCACTTTGAAGCCTTCCACCTCAGCACCACATTGCACCCAATTTGAGGCCATGACAACCACCCTAAGTTGTTTTACTTAAACCCCTCCTCCATGGCTAAAAAGAAGGGAATAAAGTTTTCTTTCGTGAAACTCTGTTGAATTGTTCCCAGTGCTCCTCCAAGACTCTCTAACCCCATTGCAACCATCCTTTGTCCATCTCCCCCATCACTTGAGCTCAACTTTTGAACTCAAAATCAAGGCAAATTTTGACCATCCTAAAAAACCCCCCAAATCCCAAATTGATTTGCTCTTGAGCTTCTCCAGAGCAAGAAAGGAAGATCCCCATCAAAATCCCCCTCTGTGGAGCCCTCTAACATATCCCTAAAGAAAGACCGCTCCACCCTTTGATCGAACTCATGCTTGAAGCTTTCACTAGAGGAAATAAACACATCTAAGAGGTTTGTCAGACTCCACTGAAGCTTCCACAAGCACCTAATCGAGGCCTCACCGTTGAACTCACTTTTGGTTGAGGTTTAGTTTTTCCT
>NEWO01001259.1:43957-54769 GCA_003013225.1 Phalaenopsis aphrodite
CTTAGGACAGCTGGACCTTAGGATTGACCCTAGGTGTTCATCTAGGGCTAAGGCACTTACTTGCAATCCCTTGTACTCACAATCACTCATTACCCTAAACTAGAACTTCTAGGCTTTAGTCTCTTGACACTTTTGGGAGACTCCTATAAGTTGTTCCCTAAATCCATTAGGCCTAGGTTAGGGTTTAGCTGAGACCACTACATAGAGGACCCAAAATGGGGTTTTCATTGATCCATGGCATATTTATGGTGGTTGGCAATCCAACTCTATAAAGATATCCAACCTACCTTGTTGCCCCTAAATTCCCCCAAATTACCCAAATACCCTTGGAACCCCAAATTTGGCCAAAATCTCCAAATCTAGCCAAAATGCCCAAACTTGTTCAAAAATCAATTCAAACACCTTGAAAACACCCAAATTACCTAAAATCCCCAAATTGGCCAAATTACCAAAATACCCCTCTTTGGCCCAAAATTCCAAAAATTTTATAAAATCCCAAAAATTCCCAAAACCTCCAAAATATTCCCAATTTCATTTTCCTCAACTATCACATGACCCTATTAGGCCAAATGAACCATCCTTGATCAAAACCACCAAATCGCCCTTTAAAAGCCCATATTTTCTCAAAATCACCTCAAATGTCTATCCAATTGGTCTCAATTTCCCCAATTTCAGTTCTGAACTCAAATTCACCCTTTATAGGACTAATGAAGACCAAATTGAAGCCTAATTAATCTATGATTTGAACCCAATTTTAATTTAGCTCAAAAACCCAATTTTGGCCCCATGACTTGGTTCCATCAAATTGAACCCATAGCCCACTCAATTGCCAGAATTCTTGTTGAAAAATCTTCATAACATTCCTGCACATCAAATTTGACCATCAATTTTCCTTGGTAGGATCTCAATTTCATTTGATTTCAACCTAAGTCCAAAAGCCCCAAATTTGCCCCAACTTGACCATGTCTTAAAATTTCACCAAATTGAGGGCCTTAACCCCAAAATTTCCACTCCATCCCTTCATGAAAAACCTTCACAACACCTCCCTTGATCATGTGAACCATTCAATTTGGATGTATCCCAAGGCTAACCCAACCTAGACCCATGTCTAGCCCAACATTCCCAAATTGTCCAAATCTTAAAAATCCCTCAAATTGACCTACCAATTGAACTCAAAATCACTTCAACCCTTCACCAAAAATCTTCATAACAATTAGCTACATAATGTTGATCAATTAATTTGGTCATTTGAAATGGCTAACCTTGCCCAAACCTAAATTTTGATCACTTGAACCCACATTGAACCTATGCGTTAGAGATGGCCTAACTACCTAAAAGTCACCAAATTGACTTCACCTCAGCCATTGGTTAGACCATAAGACTGAGCCAAAACCCATCTAACCACCTAAAATAAGCCATGGACCAAATGTGCCCTAAATTAAAGGATTTCATTCCATTTTCTCTTAAGCTTAGGATTTTTTTTGCCAAAATTAAACCTCAATCCATTAAATTGCTGTGACATAATTCCCAAGGTTCCTTGAGCTCCTAGCTACCTCCCCCTAGCCGGCCGACCAAACTAGTGGTCAGAAAATGGCCAAATTGAGAGCCACTCCCATGAAGATTCACCCAAATCAAACCTAGAGGCCAGCTCATCCAAAACAAACTGTAAAGCTCCTTTGTCCTCCACCTAAGCACCACAATGCACCCAAACTTGTGCTCTGAGAGCCACCCCATGGCCATTTTTATAAAAACTCACCTCCAAAGCCATGGGAGGGGTGCTAAAGTTTTCTCAGAGAGAGCTTCCCAAATCACACATAAAGCTTCCTTGAGACCTCCACAGCCCAATCTAATCACTCCACTGCCTTGATTCCCTTTATATAACCCTAATTTTGAGCTTGAAAATTAAGGCAGAAATAGGACATCTCTGAAAACTCCACCAAACTTCAATTTCTTGTGCCCAAACCTTCATAACAGTAAGAGAAGACAAAGCCCCATCAAATTACCCTCTTAAATAGCCTCCACCATAGCTCTAGACCAACACCTGAAATCGAGCTTGGTCAAATTCATACCTAAGCCTTCCACCACAGTAAGAGGCTTAATCCCTAGCCTCTTGGGACCCCAACAAACGTGCCAAGTCTCTCTAATTGAAGCTTCACTTCTCGGAGTAAAGTTATAAAACCTCTCCTTCTCCCTAGCCTGTTTTTAATCTCCATTTGATTAAGCTTAATTTAATTGTATGATCCGTATGGATATGTTCGTTCCACTTAGACGAATCGATAGGATCAAACTCAAAGTGATTTGGTTGAGTCTAGGTGGATATCTTAGGGTTTTAGTGTGGACGGTCACGGGATCACTCTATCGGGGACGATGATAGGGAGCCGTCCGATCGCGCATGTATCGGATAGACGGAAGAGATCAAGTCTGACAGTGCTTTGGAACATAAACCGCAGGTTGAGTCAGCATTGAGGTGGATGGCGGCATCGAATGGGAGTGTGCTGCATGGAGTTCGGAGCTGCCTAGGATCTACATGGCAGAGGCAGTACCAATTTGTGAGGTTACGACACAGCACATTTTTCGATTTTTCAAAAGCCAAATCGTCTACCATTTCGGAGTACCGCGAAGAATAATTTCTGACAATGGGACAGCTTTTAGAAGTACAAAGATCAACAATTTTTTGAAAAGACATGGGATAGATTGGAGATACTCTACGATTTACTATTCCAGAGCAAATGGTCTACCTGAGGTTTTCAACAAAACACTGGTACAGATTTTGAAGAAAACACTGGATGAAAATAAAAGGGATTGGCACAAAAAACTATTACAAGCCTTGTGGGCCTACCAGACTACTTTCAGGACTCCCACTCAGTGTACACCTTATATGCTCGTGTATGGGTGTGGGGTCGTGCTACCGCTAGAAATCCAGACCCCATCTCTCAGAGTCGTCGTTGCCAACCAACTCACAATGGAAGAAAGCACAAAACTCAGACTTGAAGAACTGGAGAGTCTCAAGGGAAAATGACTAGAAGCACAACAACACTTGGAGCTCTACCAAGCGAAGATGGTACAGGCCCATGAAAAAATGGACCGCCCAATGACATTCGAAGTTAGTGACCTCGTACTTGTGCTCGAAAGGCCTATTCTTGCACGCCGCAAAATAGGTGGAAAATTCAAGCCAAATTTTGAGGGACCATTTGTCATTGAAAAGGTCTATACATGAGGAGCCTACCAGTTAGTGGTCTTCCAGGGCAAAAGACCTATGTTACCAATAAACAGACGATATCTGAAAACTTATTACGCAACCCGATGCTGCTTACCTCTGCTTGTTTTGAAACTCTGGAAACTTTGATTGTTTAAGGGTTATCTATGTGGCCAAATGTCCATGACCGGGTATAAATTTTGTGATTAACCTCACTATAATGAAAATTTTGAGAAAGAAATTTTAAACTTACAAATTTTCTTCTTTCCACTTTTGAGTATAATGTTACACTAAATTAAAAAAAACTCATACATAAAATAAACAATTCATTTTACCAAAACAAACTGAAATTTACTTTAATAAATAATTTATTATGTTCTTGTTCATGACAAGTTTTGGCCCACTGACATTTTCTGCCGACTGCAGAAAACTCTCGGGACAGAGGCTGATCTTTGCTTTCCAGGATGGATGGAGCCTCGCACTTAATGAAGAAATGGTGTCGCAGGGCTGTACCATAGACTTCAACATGAATTTTAATCAGGTTGACTTAGACTACAAAGGTCCTCTCATGGACGTAGTCAGCTGCAAAGAGAAAGAAGGATTGCCTTCACTACTGAGAGTGACCGCTAAAGATAATGTATCACACAAAGGCAAGAACGTAATAACAGAGCAAGATCCAATGGAAGAGCCCAACCGTCTGCCCTCAATAGTAGCTACACCAGTCTGGTGCCTATTAGCCACCAATAACGAATGACTACCAAGTACTTCGCTTTGCAAGGCGCAACGCAGAATGCCAGCCGCAAGAAGCAGAAAGCTTTTCTATGACAAGAACACAGACATCAAAGAGAGACAAGCAACTTGCTCACCCCTATTCCAAAGGGGCACATTTATGATTTAGACCTGAAAGAAACTTTTGCTAGCCTACCCACCACGAATTAAGAACTAGAGTTTGTAACAGAGTAAGATACACTTTCAGTTTCAGTTGTTTTATGCAAGGGTTGCCCGACGTGCAATGCTGAAATACCGACCGTGACATCAGCCACAGACGTGTTCTTAGAATGCCCAGATTGCAATGTTCTACATTTGCAACATTTCAGTACGTTGGAAGAGTATACTTCAAGCACCAATGGGTCTCAGACTTAAAATTTTATGATGGATGATCCATATGTCCCATTGGGGGTAGATCAGTATGTACCATGGAGCCCAGGGTCGTACATCCCGCTAAAGGTCGAATCTCATTTTCCAGATCAACAAGCTCCAGTTTGGGTTCCTACCAATGCTCGAAGGAAGGAACTCCCGTGACAGCTGCCAACCCCTGGTATGATAGAGTACTACAAGTAAAGTAAAGTAAATATAAGAGAATTTAAGTTTTATGAAGAAGTTCAGGGAAAGTTCATCAACATAATGGAAGGGCTGGAGCTGTATACTACGAAAGTGTTGAAAGAAGCATTCTGGACTGTATCTTTGATTTAAGCGATAGAGGCTGAGCGGGCCTTCTAATGGAAAGAACATATTTTGAGCCAAAGAAATGGATGAGAAGAAAAGGAATAATCACCATCTAATGCGACTGTTGTTACAACTTCACAAATGACAGACAGGGGAATCCACCTGGGATCCTCAGACATGATCAAGTAGATCCGCTACCGCCAATGATAAAGTGGATGACCAAAAGAATGGTCAAATGAAATGTTCTACCTGCTACCTGCATTCCCAATAGTTGTATTATCAATATCTGTGAAGAGGGTTATTGCATTCCTCCACACATTGATCATCATGATTTTGTGAGGCCCTTCTGCACGGTCTCATTCATGAGCAAGTGCGTAATTTTATTTAGGAAAAAAATTGATGTTGTCAGCTCTGGTGAGTTTAGAGTTTCTGTGGAGATTCCTCTACTAGTCGATTTAGTACTCGTTTTTAAAGGCAACGGTGCAGGCGCCGCCAAACATTGCATTCCAGAGGTATGACACCGTAGGGTGTCTGTGACTTTCCGCAGGATGGATGACAGCAAAATGCCATATGGATTTCAGCTGGACCCGAAACTGGAAGAGCTACTGCCATACGAGCTACGAGAAGGTTGTAACTCTAAGCACATGCAAAGGGAACTCTTATCCTGGAGCATGACTTAGAAGGTTTTCTTGATCAAGAGCTCGTCATACCTAGTACATACGGTCAGAGGGTTCACCTTCTTTTTACCAACATGATATGTATCTGATATATTCAGCCTACAATGTATTCATAGCATGAGATGTTTTGAATGTATTTTGACATGGACTATATATTGTACCTTTTGAGGCGTTAGCCTATATTTGATCTGTGACATCTCTTTATTGAAGCAGATTAATGAAAATTTTTCTCAGGAATGTGTCTTTTCATCAGTTGCCTTTTTTTCCGATTGATGAAAGCCACAAACCACATGTTAGTTCAGAATTTCAATGAACAAAGAACAAAAGAACAAATCTTTAACAATAAATAAAATTTAAATAAAAATAATCACCAATGAATAAACAACAAAACAAATTTCTTTAGAAAAAAATCAACCAATTAAAATTAAAACTTTAAATACATATTTTGAAAAATTAAATGTCATAAAAATCTGTTGAGTGGATTCTCTCATTTTCAGAGTTTCTTACTCTTTGTGCGCGCAATACAACCATCTTTATCTGCATTAACTCTCTTCACATCCTCGTGGAATTTTGCATTCTGCACAAAACCCCGCAAAGCTCTACAAATATTCTTCAACAAAATCAATCTTTCCACATGACACACTTTTGCAAATTCAACACCACAAGCTCTTTATAAATTTTAATTCTCACATTTTCGAGTCAGTACCTAAATTCTGATTCTCATCTTTTGAGGTCGATACCTAAATTTCGACTCTCTCCTTGAGATTGATTCCTAAATTTCAAATCTCAATTTTAAATCAGACCTAAATTATGATTGTCATCTTTCTCGGTCGATACCTAAATTTTGACTCTCTCCTTGAGATTCATACCTAAATTTCAAATCTCATTTTTGAATCAGTACTTAAATTTTAATTCTCATCTTTCAAGGTCGATACCTAAATTTCAACACTCTCCCTGAGATTGATACCTAAATTTCAAATATCATTTTCGAATCAGTACCTAAATTATGATTCTCATCTTTCTAGGTCCATACCTAAATTTTGAATCTCTCCTTGAGATTGATACTTAAATTTCAAATCTCAATTTTGAATCAATACCTAAATTCTGATTATCATCATTCGAGGTCGATACCTAAATTTTGAGTCTTTCCTTGAGATTGATACCTAAATTTCAAATCTCATTTTTGAATTAGTACCTAAATTTTGATTCTCATCTTTTGAGGTCGATACCTAAATTTCAACTCTCTCCCTGTGATTGATACCTAAATTTCAAATATCATTTTTGAATCAGTACCTAAATTATGATTCTCATCTTTCGAGGTCGATACCTAAATTTCGACTCTCGCCTTGAGATTGATACCTAAATTTCAAATCTCATTTTTGAATCATTACCGAAATTCTGATTCTCATCTTTCGAGGTCGATACCTAAATTTTGACTCTCCCTGAGATTGATACCTAAATTTCAAATCTCATTTTTGAATCAGTACCTAAATTCTGATTCTCATCTTTCGAGGTTGATTGCTAAATTTCGACTCTCTCCCTGAGATTGATACCTAAATTTTAAATCTCATTTTTGGATCAGTACCTAAATTTTGATTCTCATCTTTTGAGTTCGGTGCCTAAATTCCGACTCTTCCATTCTTTTCGGAATTGATACTTAAATTTGAATTCTCACCTCGGGGTCAACACATACATATTGATTCCCATCTTCTAGAAATCTCTAAGATTTCATAACTCAAAATCCACTCTCCAATCCCCAGTGAGAGTCCCTACTTCTTGACTTGATCAAATATGCACCTGCCAGTATCCCCAACAAAAATTAAAAAAACACACACACACAACTCTACACATACTTCCAGGTCTATTGACTTAGAAGTTTATATTGGTTTTTGTCAATCTCGTCGGTCAATGCCAAGACGTGCGGTGTGCTTGCCAAACACACCCCACCTATTGGGGATCCATTTTTTGACCTCACTTTTGGTTGAGTTTCAGTTTTTCCTCTTTAGTAGCCTAAGGTCTAGCCATAGGACTTTTCTATTGACTATTCTTTGAAAACTAGACAAGGCACCCTCACCACTAGAAATTTCAAACTCTTCTTTACTCAACTTGAAGTTCCACATATTGGTCATAAACACTAGCACTTAGTAGGTGGTGTCACTATGGGGGAAACTCAAGATGAGTCACCTTTAGGACTGTTGGACCTTAGGGTTGACCCTGGGTTTTGGTCTAAAGCTAAGGCACTTACTTGCAATCACTTGTACTCACAATCACTCATTACCTTAAACCCACAACTTCTAGGCTTTGGTCCCTTGATACTTTTGGGAGACTCCTTTAGGTGGTTCCCTAAACCCATCAGCCCTATGCTAGGGTTTAGCTAAGACCACTACATAGAGGACCCAAAGTGGGTTTTCCATTAATCCATGGCTTATTTATGGTGGTTGGCAATCCAACTCTATCAAGATACCCAACTTACCATATTGCCTCTAAATTCCCCCAAATTACAGAGATACCCTCGGAACCCCAAATTTGGCCAAACTCTCCAAATCTAGCCAAAATACCCAAACTTGTTCAAAAATCATTTTAAACACCTTGAAAACATCCAAATTACCTAATCCCCAAATTAGCCAAATTACCAAAATCCACAAATTGGGCAAATTACCAAAATACCCCTCTTTGGCCCAAAATTCCAAAAATTTTATAAAATCCCAAAATATTCCTAATTTAATTTTCCTCAACTATCACATGAGCCAGTTTGGCCAATTTAACCATCCTTGATCAAAATCCCCAAAATCCCTTTAAAGGCCCATATTTTCTCCAAATCACCTTAAATGTTTATCCAATTGATCTCAATTTCCCCAATTTCAATTCTAAACTCAAATTCACCCTTCATATAACCAATGAAGACCAAATCCAAACCAAATTGATCCTTGATTTGAACCTAATTTTGATTTAGATCAAAAACCCAATTTTGGCCCCATGACTTGGTTTTACCAAATTGAACCTGTAGCCCACTCAATTGGCCACATTTTATGTTGAAAAATCTTCATAACCTTCCCACACATCAAATTTGACCTTCAATTGGTCTTGGTAAAACCTCAATTTCATTTGATTTCAACCTAACTCCAAAAGCCCCAAATTTTCCCCAAATTGATCATGTCATAAAACTTCATCAAATTAAGGGCATTAACCCCAAAATTTTCACTCCATCCCTTCATGAAAGACCTTCACAACACCTCCCTTGATCATGTGGACCATTTAATTTGGACTTAACCCAAGGCTAGCCCAACCTAGACCCATGTCTAGCCTAACATGCCCAAATTGGCCAAATCTAAAAAAGCCCTCAAATTGACCTACCAATTGAAGTCAAATCACTTCAACCCTTCACCCAAAATCTTCATAACAATCAGCTACATAATGTTGATGAATCAATTGTGTCATTTGATATGGCTAACCTAAATTAAGGGATTTCATTCCATTTTCGGTTAAGCTTAGGATTTTGTTTTTCCAAAATTAAACCTCAATTCATTAAATTGTTGTGACATATTCCCTTAGGTTCCCTGAGCTCCTAGCTACCTCCCACTAGCTAGCCGACCGATTTAGTGGCCAGAAAATGGCCAAACCGAGAGCCACCCCCATGGAGCTTCACCCAAATCAAACCTAGAGGCCAGCTCATCCAAATCAAACTGAGAGCTGCTCTTCCCTCCAACTAAGCACCACAATGCACCAAAACATGTGCCCTGAGAGCCACCCCATGACCATTTTTATAAAAACTCACCTCCGCATCCATGGGAGGGGTTCAAAAATTTTATCAAAGAGAGCTTCCCAAATCACTCATAGAGCTTCCTTGAGACCTCCACACCCCATTCCAATCACTCCACAGCCTTGACTCCCCCTGTGTAACCCAAATTTTGAGCTTGAAAATTATGGCAAAAACAGGACATCTCTGAAAACTCCACTAACTTCAATTGCTTGTGCCCACACCTTCACAACAGCAAGAGAAGACAAAGCCCCATCAAATTACCCTCTGAAATAGCCTCCACCATAGCTCTAGACCAACACATGAAATTGAGCTTGGTCGAATTCATACCTAGGCCTTACACCACAACAAGAGGTTTAATCCCTAGCCTCCTTAGACCCCAACGAACGTGCCAAGACCCTCTGATTGAAGCTTCACTTCTCAGAGCAAAGATATAAAACTTCTCCTTCTCCCAAGCCTATTTTGACTCTTCATTTGTCTAAGCTTAATTTAGTTGCATGATTACCATATGGATATGTTCGTTTTACTTAGACGAGTCGATAGGATCAAACCCGAAGTGATTTGGTTGAGTCTAGGCTGAGATCTTAAGGTTTTAGTGTGGACGATCACGGAATCACTCTATTGGGGTTGATGACGGAGAGTCATTCGATCGTGTGTGTATCGGATGGATGGAGGAGATCAAGCCGGACAACGCTTCGGAACATAAACCGCAGGCCGAGTCAGTCTTGAGGTGGATGGCGACGTCGAATGGGAGCGCACCGTGTAGAGTTCGTAGCTGCCTAGGATCTGCATGGCTCCGCACCATTTAAACAGATAAATAGGGATTTCCCTTATTTTTTTAAATACCCATAACTTCAAAAATTCATATCTTGGTGTAGAAAAATCACAAAAATAAAATAAAAATACCCCCTTGCTCAGTGAATAGAAGAAATAATGTGGAAATAATTTGAACTCCATGTGATGAATATTTTAATTAATTAAATACTGATTTGAATGTTTTGATTCCCCATACATTTTAACACTTCACCATGGCTTGAAATTTTAACATATTATATCCTTTGTCAAGGGAAACATCCTTTGATTTTTCCAAAATCATAGGAAGTCTCTAGACAGAGATATATATTTTTCAAGTTTATGCGCATTATTTGCTTAAATTAATCATGCAAATTAGCATGTTGATTAGAAAGTTCCAAGAAAATTTTTGAAGGTTTATGATGACCAGGGAACCTTTAGGAAAATTTTTTAGTAGTTAAGTCATTTAAAATGCACATAATTTTCACAAACACTAAATCACTAAGATAATTAACTTTGGAAAATATAAACATCAAAATGACTTGATTTTTTATCTTCACTATTTTCTAAGATCCTTAGAACTCCCCATAAAAATTTCAAAACATTTTGAGTACATTTGATGGTCTAAATTGATTTTTCAAGTTAAATATCTTTTTTTTGGCACATAAATGATTTTCTTTAAAAATCAAAATATAACTCAAAAATTTATAAAAACTTATTTTTTTGAGTTCTTTGTGATCAGGGGTATTTTATAAAAATAAAATGATATTTAAAATAAAAACTTCATTTTTAGCCTATTTTTAAATATTTAAAATAATTAAAAATTCATAACAATCACAAAAATAATAAAATTCATAGAAATGTTCTAAATTGCTTCCTAATCACTTAGGAATAATTAGAATATTTTTCTTGATTTTTTAAATAAAGAAACTGAATTTCAAAGT
>NEWO01001259.1:66608-89013 GCA_003013225.1 Phalaenopsis aphrodite
TGTGTGTGTGAATTTTTTATTTTTTTATTTTTTTATTTTATTTTTATTTTATTTTTTTAATGATATTTATTGTTTGCACTCCTTTTTTAGCCTACATAATAACAAATATTTAATTTCACTTTTTTTTAATTGAACTTAATAATAAATATTTAATTTTTCACTCTTTTTTGAAGTGTATGATAATGATCATTTAATGGTTAAATCCTTTTGGAGCATATAAATAGGGGTCTGAAGGAGAGGATAGAGGTGTTGCAGTGCGTTGTGGAGACACATAACTGTGACGCGGTGGTGAGGCAGAGTGTTGTGACTGTGTGGCGACGCAGCGGCATCGCGCGTTCCAGTGGCGCAGCGGTGCGGCACGTTGCGGCAACTCGCCACGTCGGCGGGACATGTTACAGAGACGCAACGCATTTTGGTGGTGCGTTGTGGCAATGAGACGCATTGTTACGGTGCATTGCGGCGACGTGGCATGTTGGTATGGTACGTCGTGGCGACTTATTACAGCACGGTAATGCATTGTTGCAGTGCGTTGCGGCGACACATTGTGGTGTGAAAATGCGTTATGATGGTGCGTAAAGGTAAAGTGTTGTAGCTCTAGGACGCATTGCGATAGTGCTTCGCGGCGACGCGTTGCGGCATGACGACGTGTTGTGGCGGTGCATTGCAGACACATATTGTAGTATTGCGATGACGTGTTACATTGCGGCAACGTGTTATGGCAGTGTGTCACGAAGCACTGTGATGGTGCGTCATAACGATGTGTTGTGGCGTGGTGACGCATTGCAGCAGTGTGTCAAGACGATACGCTAAGTGGAGCTTCGCAGCGGTGTGATTCATTTGATGTCCAATGTCATATAAGAATTTTACTGTGAGGATAAATTGTCAGTAGCCTCTTACTTGGCTGAGGTTATGCATCAGAGTATTTCTTAGTGATGCTTAACATGTCTAGGAGGAGCCAAAGAAACTCCACCGAGAACTTCTTAACCCAAGGTTATTTGATGAAGCATTGCTCGCTTTTAACCTGTGTGGAAGGGACCAGATGTAGTAAACCAAAAACTGTTAACCTACTCATGGCTGTTTATTTGAGTAAAAAATACAATGATAGTAACCCATGAGGTCAGACCAATTCCCCTTAAGATCGACTGTGCTCTGACTAAGATATAACCAGAGTTGTGTATTTTCTCATGCTGAAAGCATAAAGTCACTCATGAATGAGCTGTTATACTTTCTAAAGATATTATCTTCTGTAGAAGAATGCAATAAACTTAGTTTAAGATACATTGACATTGTATGCAATATGACATAGATGATATGACTGAAGTGTTACCGGTAGTATTTCCAAAGATTCTCAGCGCTCCAAGTCCAGGGCAAGATTTTTCCATCTGAGTCTTTGAGCTTGAAGGTTCCAGGCTTGATCAAGGCAGCTACAATGTATGGCCCTTCCCAGGGGGTATAATTTGTTACGTCGGGGACCATGATCAGCGGCTTCGATACTAGGGAAAACCAAGTTACTAATAGAGATAGGCAAAAACTTTACTCTTCGATTGAAGTGGCGAGCAATTCTTTGGCGGTAGGAAGCAGATCTGAGGTGGGCCACATAATGTATTTCCGAGAGAAGATCCAATTATTAACGGAGCTTTTCTTCATTGCTTTCCCTGTAGAAAGTCTTGACTCGGGGGTTCGGAACTTCGATATCAATAGGGATGACAGCCTCGACGCCAAAATACAAGTTATATGGAGTTTCCCCGATAGGAGTTCGTGCGGTGGTGCAATACGCCTAGAGGACATTATGTAGCTCTTCTACCCACTGCCCCTCAAACTTCTCAAGAAGAGTCTTCAAGCCCTTGAGCACCGTTCTATTTGTCACCTTTGTCTGTCCATTCATTTAGGAATGCGCCATAGTAGTGTGCACCAACTAAATGTGAAGATCCTTGTAGAATGTTGTGAATACCCTTCCAGTGAATTGAGTCTCATTATTAGTGATAATCTTCGCGGGAAGCCTAAAGCGACAGATGATGTTTTTCGAGACAAACTGTTTGGCATTGGCCTCAATGATCTTGGCAAGAGGCTCTGCTTCCACCTAGTTGGTG
This sequence comes from Phalaenopsis aphrodite, assembly GCA_003013225.1. Lineage (NCBI taxonomy): Eukaryota > Viridiplantae > Streptophyta > Magnoliopsida > Asparagales > Orchidaceae > Phalaenopsis > Phalaenopsis aphrodite. The sequence continues at coordinate 68,699 of NEWO01001259.1, forward strand.
AAGTAGTCGACGGATAAGATGATGAATTTTTGTTGTCCAGAAGCTATAGGAAAGGGCGCCAAGATATAAACTCCCTATTGGGCAAAAGGCCAAGGACTCAGAAAAGATGTGAGTTATATTGGCGGTGCATGTATAAATTGAAGTGTAGTTGGCAATTATTGCATTTTTTAGCACAAACTTTAATGCATCTTATTTGATCCTGGGCCAGGAGAAGTCTTGCCCGATTATTTTAAGAGCATGCGCCCTGCCACCAAGATGCACCCCGTATATTCCAGAATGAAATTCACATAGAGCGTAATTAGCTTCAGATGAAGGAAGACACTTGACATATGAACCTATAATTGCCTTCTTATACAGTTCATCCCCTATAAGGATAAAGTTGGCAGCCATTCATCAGATGTGAATTAATGTTATGGCATCATCGCTCAGTGCCTTGATTTTTTTTGGGTTTGCTTCAATTCCACGATGGGTAACCATGAATCCTAAAACTTTATTAATGTCACTCCAAAAGCACATTTAGTCAGGTTAAATCGTAAATTGTGTTGACAAAGGAGTTGGAAACACTCCTCCAGATGAGAAGTGTGTTTGGATTCTTCCAGGCTTTTTACTAACATGTTATCAATGTAAACCTCTATTGTACGATTAAGAAAATTTCTGAAGACTTTGTTCATGAGATATTGATAAGTTACGCCAGCATTTTTTAATTTGAACGGCATTGATGGCACCTGGAACTCGTTGTTCATGGCAGCCACCAATTCCCATTGTTGATGTCATGAAGTGTGTCTTTTGATTAAAAGAAGTCGCCACTCTATTCATCTATTTTATTGCCCTAATCTCTAGTTTACTTAATCTTTACGACCAAGTGAAAGATTCTGAGCTATTAAGGAATTAGGAAAAGGGAAAGAGCATATAATAATAGAGAACAAATGTTGGGTGGTAAACTTATGGAGAAGGACTTTAGCATGTCAACTTCTCGTATAAGGAAAACCACTTAAAAAGTCTGATAACAACAGATTTAGGATGATCACCTATTCTGGATTCTTTGTTTTTCTATAGGAGCAAGCTCTTATAGTTAATTACATCTTAGGTAATTATAGATTTACCTAAGAAAACTCTTGATTAACATTAACACTCATTCTTCTTAAAATGTCAAAGTTAGGGAAAGAAACATGACATGTTTTATTCCTTAGATTTCTAAGAATTTGATTCTACCCTAAAGGTTTTGTTTTTTTTTGTTCATGTCATTTCATGTCGTTTTGTTTTTGTTTTATTTTTTCATGTCATTCTATTTATGTTTTTTTCATTTCATGTCATTTTGTTTTTATTTTATTTTGTCTTTATCTTGAAATTCTGCTTCTGAATGTCGTCCTACAAAATAGAGTTATCACACCCTTAACATGCAAAGGAAATCTAAAGCAAAATTTTATTTTCATGTCTCTAATAAACCTGTAAAACATAACATTATTAGCATAAATCTTGCATTCAGATTTATTAGTTTTAGTTGGTTATTTAATTTATGAAATAATTTTTAAACGACCCGGTCAAGATGTCTATGGCTCTGTCATCCCGGGGCCGTAAAAATATTCAGATTTACTTATTCTAAAAGTTGTTTAAACGAGGACTGAAAGATTCTTATCAACAACCATACATTGTGTAATCCAAGAAATCTTCGTAAATCTGAACACTAATGTTCTAGTTTAAGTTTTAATGTCTTATAAGATGAACTTTATGTCATTTTTGTCAGTGATATAGATTTTTATGATGTCATTTGTTTTAGGTCATATGTTGATTAGACCTGAGAGATTTTAATTGAAACCTAAGATATTAATTTAATGTCGGTGAAACTAAAGATGATTCTGGTTCAATGTAGGTAGAACCTACAGTTTTAAGTCCAATGTGGATAGGACTTGAGATGTTCTAGGTTCAATGTAGGTAGAACATAAAGATTGAAAATGGTTTTAGTCTAATGTGAGTAGGTAATTTAGGTTCAATGTATGTAGAACCTAAAGATTGGAAATGGTTTAAGTCCAATGTAATTATGACTTAAGATATTTTAGGTTCAATGTAGGTAGAACTTAAGGGTTTAAAATGATTTAAGTCCAATGTAGTTAAGACTTAAAATATTTTTAGGTTCAATGCAAGTAGAACCTAATGTTTTAAAATGGTTCAAGTCCAATTAGGACTTAAGATGTTTTAGGTTCAATGCAGGTAGAACCTAGTGGATTAAAAGTGGTTTAAGGCAATTTAGGTTCGATGTAGGTTGAACTTAAGGAAAAATGGTTTAAGTCCAATGTAGTTAGGACTTAAAATATTGGAGATTCAATGTAGGTAGAACCTAAGGTCAATTTAGGTTGAATATTGAACCTAATATTTGAAATATTTTTAAGCCTAAAATGGTTCAAATTTAGAGTTGAATCAATTTAACTTTAATGTAGGTTGAACTTAGATTTTAAGTTAATTTAGGTTTACTTGAGTTGAACCTAAGAGTTTGAGTTAGATCAGGTTCAAGTTGGGTTGAACCTAAAGATTGAATTGAGTTAGGTTCGAGTTGGGTTTAACCTAAGAGATTGACTTGGGTTTGGTCCAAGTTGGGTTGAACCTAAGTGTTTGTGTTGATTTAAGTCCAAGTTGGATTGAACTTAAGAGTTTGAATTGACTTAAGTCTAATGTAGTTAAGACTTAAGGGTTGATGTAGTTAAGACATAAGGGTTGAGTTAGGTTTAAGTTGGGTTGAACCTAAGTGTTTGTGTTGATTAAAGTCCAAGTTAGGTTGAACTTAAGAGTTTGAATTTACTTAAGTCTAATGTAGTTAAGACTTAAGGGTTGAGTTAGGTTCAAGTTGGGTTGAACCTAAGTGTTTGTGTTGATTTAAGTCCAAGTTGGTTTGAACTTAAGAGTTTGAATTGACTTAAGTATAATGTAGTTAAGGCTTAAGGGTTGAGTTCGGTTCAAGTTAGGTTGAACCTAAGAGTTTGAAATTACTTAAACTAATTTAGTTAATACTGAAGGGTTAAGTGAGGTTCAAGTTGGGTTGAACCTACGTTTTTGTGTTGACTTAAGTCTAATGTAGTCAAGACTTAATGGTTGAGTTAGGTTCAAGTTGGGTTGAACCTAAGTTTTTGTGTTGATTTAAGTCCAAGTTGGGTTGAGCTTTAGAATTTGAATTGATTTAAGTCTAATGAAGTTAAGACTTAAGGTTTGAGTTAGGTTCAAGTTGGATTGAACCTAAGAATTGGAATTGACTTGGGATCAAGTTGGGCTAAACCTAAAGATTAGTGTTATCAGAAGTTTAAGTTGGGTTGAACTTAAGGGTTTGAGTTTAGTTAGGTTCAATTTGAGTTGAACCTAATGGTTAGATGTTGACTTAGGCTCAATTTGAGTTGAATCTAAGATAAAGGTTTGATTTAGGTTCAGTAGTTGTCGAACCTAAGGTTTGGTTAACTTGGGTTCGAGTTGGGTTGAACCTAAGTTTGAAGTTGAGTTAGGTTCAATTTGGGTTGAACCTAAAATTGATGTTGACTTAGGTTCAATTTAGGTTGAACCTAAGTTAATGGTTTGATTTAGATTCAGTATATGTCGAACCTAAGGTTTTGTTAACTTGGGTTCAGTTTGTGTTGAACCTAATTTCTAGGTTAGATTTAAGTTCAATATGGGTCGAATCTAAGGTTTAGATTTTGATTTAGGTTCAATGTGGGTTGAACCTAAATTGATTTTAGGTTTCATGTGGGTTGAACCTAAGGTTTAGGTTAACTTAAATTCAATTTGGGCTGAACCTAAATTCTAAGTTTGGTTTAGGTTTAATATGGGTTGAATCTAAGGTTTAGATTTCGATTTAGGTTCAATGTGGGTTGAACATAAACTGATCTTAGGTTCAATGTGAAACTTAAGGTTGGATTAGACCTAATTAAAGTTATGTTTAATTATGGTTTAGAGGCTACTTAAGCCTAATGTTATTAAGGCTTAAGGATTAGATAAGAATAATTAAGGTTAGACTTCACTAAGCTTTAAAGGTTATTTAAGCCTAATGTGAATAAGGCTTAAGGATAATTTAAGTCTAATTGGGTTAGACTTAATTATGGTTTAAAGGTTGTTATGCCTAATGTAAGAAAGGCTTAAGGGTTACTTAAGTCTAATTGAGTTAGACTTAATTATGGTTTAAAGGTTGTTTAAGCCAAATGTAAGTAAGGCTTAAGGGTTCATTAAGTCTAATTGAGTTAGACTTAATTAGGGTTTAAAGGATGTTTAAGCCTAATATAAGTAAAGCTTAAGGGTTAATTAAGTCTAACTATGTCAGACTTAATTAGGGTTTTAAGGTTGTTAAGCCAAATGTAAGTAAGGCTTAAAAGTTAATTAAGTCTAATTTAGTTAGACATTATGGTTTAAAGGTTATCTTAAACCTTATGTAATTAAGGTTTAAGTTGATTAATTAAGTCTAATCAGGGGTTAAACCTAATTATGGTATAGGGTTAATTAAACCTAATGTAAGTAAGGTTTAATTAAATTAATTAGGTCTAATTAGGGGTTAGACCTAATTATGGTCCATGGTTAATTAACCTAATGTTAGTAAGGCTTAATTAGTTTAATTAGGTCTAATTTAGGGCTAAACCTAATTATGGTTTAGGGTTAATTAAACATAATTTAAGTATGGTTTAATTAGATTAATTAGGCCTGATTAGGGGTTTGACCTAATTATAGTTTATGGTTAAAACTAATGTAAGTAAGGTTTAGTTAGACTAATTAGGTTTAATTAAGGGTTAGACCTAATTATGGTTTATGGTTAATTAAACCTAATGTAAGTAAGGTTTAATTAGATTAATTAGGTCTAATTAGAAGTTAAACCTAATTATGGTTTATGGTTAATTAAACCTAATGTAAGTAAGGTTTAATCAGATTAATTAGACTTAATTTGGGCTAAGTCTAATTATGGTTTAAGTTGTTTAAGCCTAATGTAAGCAAGGCTTAATGAGGTTAATTAGATCTAATTAGGGTTAGACCTAATTGAGGTTTATGGTGTTAAGCCTAATGTAATTAAGGTCTAACGGAGTCTAATTAGGCTTAAATGTGGTTTAAACCTAATTAGGATTTATGTTGTTAAACCTAATGTAGTTAAGGTTTAACTTGAGTTTAATTAGGCCCAAATTGTGGTTTAGACTTTTATTAGGGTTTTGTTTAATTAAACCTAATGTAGTTAAGGTTTAACTATGGTTTAATTAGGTCTAAAGGTGGTTTAAACCTAATTACATTTTATTGAGTTATACCTAATGTAGTTTATGTTTAACTAGGTTTATTTAAGCCTAAAAGTGGTTTTAGACCTAATTAGGATTTAAGATATTTAAGTTCAGCTAAATGGAACCTAAGTGTCTTTATTTGGTTTAATGTGGATTCAGATTAAGTCTAGGTTGACTAGACTTGAATGTTTTGTCATTTTGAGTGTATGGGGTTAGACTCAATGATCTTTGAGAAGATGGTTAGACCCTATGTCATTCAGGTCTAAAGATCAGGGTTTGGTCAACCCTATATGTCACAAAAATGCTATTGTCCAAGCCTAAAGACATCGAGGGTTAAATATGTAATATTTAGTTTTACAATTTTCACCTTAGGGATGAAATGTGATTTTTAAATTTGTAAATGGTTAAAATTTGTCATTTTAGAGTTCTAAAGTGTCACTCTTTTTTTTAACCATTTTTTTATTTTAATTTTCATTCTCTTTAATTTTTATAATTATTTTAAAGATAATTATAAAATAATGATAAAAATTAAGAAATTGAGTCTTAGGGAGTTTTTCTAGCCTTGGAAAACTATGGCAAATTTCTGAGGATTTGAGGATAATTCCCTAAAAGTTTCAAAATTTTTGAAATTATAAATAATTTTTAATAATTAAATTACTTGAGAGAGTAATATATTGATTAAAAATTAATTATAATTAATTAAATTTAATTTTATATCCAAAATATTCTACTCACTATCCTGAGTTCAGAGATATTTTTGTTTTATTTTTGTGTGAAAAGTTATGAATTTTCATAGTTTTGGACATTTTCTGAATTTCTGAATTTCCTACTTGAAGGAAATTCCACGTGGCTGCTAACTGGATCCTCAAATCTGTCGAACACGACGCAGCAAATTGTCATTTGCGGGAATTATACACGTGGATGCCATGTGGCTTACGTTTTGAATTGGTTTGTCTGGATGAACCATGGTATGAATTCATTCCTACCGTCCATTTCCGATAAACGGAAATGGATGACATCGGTTTATCGTCCCAAAGAGAGATAAACCGAGCGTTGTTCATTAATTTGGTTCAAGATCTCTCTAGATCTTGGCTCAAATTCAAATATGTTTGTTTCCAGAGGATCAGTTCCTCAAAATGAAGACATCCGTACGGTCATTTGATCATGGAGGGATACTTTATTTTAGAATGTGTGAAAATCAACCTGAATTTAGGGATGAGGTCCATACCTACACCACTTTCGATGAAATTCTAATTGGATTGGTTATAGAGCTTCGTATGGATGTCAGAAAGCTCTTCCTTGCTTTAATTTGATTTGAAATTGACTATGTATAAGAGTTCAATGAAAAGGTGCTTTTGGCTTCACTGAACTATAGGTTAGAGCCTTTGTGAAGGTCAAATTTTGATTGGAAACTTATTCTCTGAGGTCAGTGATGGATTTGGGAGAGTCACTTTGAGGTTTCAGAGAGTTTTATTTCAAACCTGAAATTTTTCCTGTTTTTCAGGAGTGAAATTGGAAGAGATTAGTGGAAGCTAGGGGCTAAATTGATAGGGATTCAACTCCTTAGAATACTGGCAAGGTTTTCTCTCAAGAATATTTTTAGGAATTAGGTAGTGTATCCCTCTCCTCTTGATGGAAGCTCATGGCTAGCTCATTTATAGCCATTAATGGTGGCTTCCTGGCTCAAGGCTATGCAGGGAACGTAGATTTTATCATTAGAATGATCTGAGGATAAGTTCCAAAGGTAATCATCATATGGATAAATCTCTCCATCAATTATCCTTTGAAATCTTCATTTAGGTTTAAAATTTGAGCTTCCATTTTGATCATCCCCCATTGGCAAAGTTGGGCGGAGTGAATGGCAACTTATCCAACTTGATAAAGCCTTCACCAAGTGAATTTTGTGGTTCATTTAATGATGTTGAGGAAGGGATGACACATACCCTTCCTCATCATCCCTCATAATGCTAAGATCATGATTACCTTAATCATGGTAAAATGAGCCTGGTGCAAGTCTCTTTATCATTGTAGGGTGATGGAGGTGTAATATGAGCTTACCACCCTTTCATTCCATCATTCATGAAGAAATGACACATAAATTCCTCCCTTCATGATTACTCCATAATGATTTTTTGTCTTTTGTCAAGGATGATGTGTCATGGGTTATAATAGGTCTTATGGTTCATGAATGACCTATTAGATGACCTTCATGTGTTCAATTTAATTTTAACAATTATTTATGGATTTCAGATGTCATATGTGATGTCATTTAATTTAGGGTTAAATGCTCAAAAATCCATTCTTAATTAATTTTGTAATTAATTAAAAATGTAAGAAATTATACCATAACCCATAAATTGGTCATAATGATTTTTGATGTTGATCATTTGACCAATCTCATCAATTACATCCAAATTTGAATATTTTCACCAAAGTTGACCAATGTTGACCAGAGTTGACCAAGGTTGACCATTATTAGTCTAGGTTTGACTATGTGACCTACCTAACCTTGTTAGGTTAGTCATGGATGGGTTAGTGATATGACTTGGGTTTGACCAAGGTTGATCAAAATGGTCAAATTCACCATATGGTGTTGTCTTGACCATATGGTGGTCATTTAGGTCTATGGATGATCAAATGATCAATGTGGTGACCATGGAATTCTATTTAGTCATTTCGACCAATAATTGGTCAATGGTGTCTATAGTTGACCAATTGGTCAAGTTTAACCATTTTGGTGTATTGAAATGATCAAATGATCTAATTTGACCAACTTAGGGTTTAGACTCAGTCACTAGTCCAAACTAACCAAAGTTGACCAATTTGACCAAAATTCACCATCTGGGTCAAAGTTGACTGATGGGATCAACTATGTGTCAATGTTGACTTTATGGTCAACGTAATGACCATTATGTCATAATTTTACCAGATTTGGGTCTATCACCACTGGTCTGATCATTTTAAAATATTGTCATTGTTGAGGTCCAAAAAAGGGTATTTTGAGAATTAATTCAATTTTTGGGGTTTTAGTGACCCTAAATCTGTCCAAAGAGGTCAATGTTGGTAGACCTTTTGCCTTAATGATCATAATGATCATTTTCAAGTCCTTTGAAAATGTTTGAGGATCTTGAGTCAAAGGATTACTCAACCTATGTTTGGTATGTAAATGTCATTTTAAGACCTTCACAAAAAGTGAGGTCAACAAATGGACCCCCGATACGTGTGGCATACTAGTCAAGTATGCCTCACATATTTGCATTAACTGAAACCGTCTAAATATCCCAATAAAATTTTTGGTTTGTTGATTTTGTGAAAGAATGATATGAGGTTTTTATCCCATCTCAAGCTTAGAAGATGTCTAAGAATAGATGCCATATTCCATTTAAGGAGGTCTTAAACCATTCTTTAGAGGCCTTAAATGTTTGTTTTGGGAAGGAATACTAAGATACTTATTTCCTGTTGCAAAGGAAAAATACTAAAGGAAAGCCAATGTTAAGAAGGTCTTACATCCAATAGAGTACAGTAGCTGTCATATCTCATTTAAGGAGATCTTACTGTACCTCTCAAAGATGTCAAATGTCAATGTCTGTCAGTTTTGAGAAGGAATGTTATACTAATTACATCATTTCTCAGAGAACGAGCTAAGGGGACACAATATTTTTGTTTCAAGAAGGTCTTATATCTGATAGTTGGAGAGAGAATGGATGCCACACCATCTCTCATAAATATCAAATGTTGATATGTCGATTTTGAGAAGTAATGCTATACGACTTATATCCTTTCTCAAAGAAGGAGCTAAAGGAATGCCCTGCTTTCATGTCAGGAAGGTCTTATATCTAATAGCTGGAGAGAGAATGGATGTCATATCATCTCTCAAAAATATCAAATGTTGATATGTCGATTTTGAGAAGGATTGTTATACGACTTATATCCTTTCTCATAGAAAGAGCTAAGGGAATGTCCTACTTTCATGTCAGAGAGGTCTTATATCCGATAGTTGGAGAGAGAATAGATTTCATACAATCTCTAAAAAATATCAGATGTCGATATGTCAATTTTGAGAAGGAATGTTATAGGACTTATATCCTTTCTCAAATAAAGAGCTGAAGGAATACCATATTTTTGTGTTAGAAAGTTCTTATATCATATAGCTGGAGAGATAATGGATGTCATACCATCTCTCAAAAATATCAGAGGTCGATATGTCAATTTTTCAGAAGGAATGTTATACGACTTATATCCTTTCTCAAATAAAGAGCTAATGGAATGTCATGTATTCATGTCAGGAAAGGTCTTACATCTGATAACTCGAGAGAGGATGGATGTCATACCATCTCTCAGAAATGTCAGATGTTGATATGTCAATTTTGATATGGAATGCTATACTACTTATATCCTTTCTCAACAAAAGAGCTAAAGTAATGCCTTACTTTTGTGTCAGGAAGGTCTTATATTCGATAGCTGGAGAGAGAATGGATGTCATACCATCTCTAAAAAATATCAGATGTCGATATGTTGATTTTGAGAATGAATGTTACATGACTTATATCATTTCTCAAAGAAAGAGCTAACTGAATGCCCTACTTTCATGTAAGGAAGGTATTATATCTGTTAGCTAGATAGAGAATGGATGTCAAACCATCTCTCAAAAATGTCAGATGTCGATATGTCGATTTTGAGAAGGAATGTTATACTACTTGTATCTTTTCTCAAGCAAAGAGCTAAAGGAAAGCCCTGCTTTCGTGTCAGGAAGGTCTTATATCCAATAGCTAGAGAGAGAATGGATGTCATACCATCTTATAGAAATATCAGATGTCGATATGTTAATTTTTAGAAGTAATACTATACAAATTATATCGTTTCTTAAAGAAAGAGCTAAAGGAATGCCCTATTTTCATGTCAAGAAGGTCTTATATCTAGTAGTTTGAGAATGGAAGTCATACCATCTCTCAGAAACTTTAGATGTTGATATGTCGATTTTGAGAACAAATGTTATACGACTTATATCCTTTCTTCAAGAAAGAGCTAAAGGAATGCCCTGCTTTCGTGTCAAGAAAGATCTTACATCTGATAGTTGGTGAGAACCATCTCTCAAAAATGTCAGATTTCGATATGTCAATTTTGAGAAGGAATGTTATATGACTTATATACTTTCTCAAAGAAAGAGCTAAAGGAATGCCCTGCTTTTGTGTCAGGGAAGCCTTATATCTGATAGCTGGAGAGAGAATGGATATCATACCTCTCTCAGAAATATCAGAAGTTGATATGTCGATTTTGAGAAGGAATACTATGCCACTTATATCCTTTCTCAAAGAAAGAGCTAAAGAAAATTCCTACTTTCGTGTTAGAAAGGACTTATATCCAATATCTAGAGAAAAAATGGATGCCAAACCATATCTCAGAAATGTCAGATGTTGATATGTCGATTTTGAGAAGGAATGTTATACGACTTATATCCATTCTCAACAAAAGAGCTAAAGGAATGCCCTGCTTTTGTGTCAAGTAGGTCTTATATCCGATAGCTGGAGAGAGAATGGATGTCATACAATCTCTCAAAAATATCAGATGTCGACATGTCGATTTTTAGAGGGAATGTTATATGACTTATATCCTTTCTCAAAGAAAGAGCTAAAGGAATGCCCTGCTTTCGTGTTAGGAAGGTCTCATATCCGTTAGCTAGAGAGAGAATAGATGCCATACCATCTCTCAGAAATGTCAGATGTCGATATGTCAATTTTGAGAAGGAATATTATACGACTTGTATCCTTTCTCAAAGAAAGAGCTAAAGGAATGCCCTACTTTTATGTTAGGAAGGTCTTATATCTGATAGCTAGAATGAGAATAGATGCCTTTACCATCTCTCCAAAATATGAGATGTCGCTATGTCGATTTTGAGAAGGAATGTCATACAAATTATATCCTTTCTTAAAGAAAGAGCTAAAGGAATGCCCTATTTTCATGTCAGGAAGGTCTTATATCCTGTAGTTGGATAGAGAATGAATAACACACCATCTCTCAGAAATGTCTGATGTGGATATGTCGAATTTGAGAAGGAATGCTTTATGACTTGTATCCTTTCTCAAAGAAAGAGCTAAAGGAATTTCTGCTTTCGTGTCAGAAAAGGTTTTAAATCTGATAGCTGAGTATGGATACAGAGAGTATATAAGAACACTCTGTCTGGAATTTTTCGCTAGGGATTTGATTTAGAAATTTGAGATGTAATTTTGATTCAGAAAGAAAATTATCTGTCATTATTTTGTTTTCAATTGTTGATATATCATTTAGCAATTTGGACCAGCAAAAGCATTGTAGATGGCTTGGGAATATGAATGGCATGTCTAATGAAAAAAGTCATAATTCCTTATCAAGAATGTCTTATATCCCATGAAAATGATTGTCATATTCCATCATTTTTAAGGGATGTCAAATGTCAGTTTTGGAAAAGGAATTTTACATTCTTTCTAAAGAAATATGCTAAAGGAATGTCATGATTCCATATCAGGAAAGTCTTACATCCAATAGCTAAAAGAAAGTAGATGTCATAATCCATCTAAGGAGGTATTACACTAGTTTTCAAAGATGTTAAATATCAACATTTGTCGATTTTGAGTAGGAATGCTATTCAACTTGCATCCTATCTCAAAGAAATAACTATAAGAAAGCAATATCTCCGTGTCAGGAAGGTCTTATATCCAATAATTAGGAAAGAGAGTAGATACCTTATACGATTAAAGGAGGTTCTATACTGCTTCTCAAATATGTCAATATGTTTATCTTGGTAAGGAATGCTAGAAGACATATATCCTATCCCATAAGAAAAGCTAAACAAAATCCTATGTTAGGAAGGTCTTATATCCAATAGCTAGGGAGTAAGTAGATGCCATAATCCATTTAAGGAGGTCTTATACTACTATTCAGAGATGCCAAATGTTGAGTTCCTATTTCATTAGGAAGGAATGTCAAGGGAATGATATCCTAGCCATAAGGAGAACAAAAATGTTATAAGAAAGCCCTGATCTTTATTCAAGAAGGTCTTATATCCAGTAACATGAGAGTATGTGTGGAAAAACACATAGAGTTGACAGACTTGTGTTGAAATCTTAATGTTTTTCGAGCTTAAGTCTTTTAAAAAATTTTTTGTCCATGTTCGTCTTTTATTTTGTGTGAAGATTGAGAATCAAATTTATGTCATTTCATGAAGTTTAGTTGATGTCATTTTTGTTTTGATCAGTTGTTTCCCAATTTACAAACAGGTCATTATTTTTTTATGTCAAATACTGCATCCCGATTAGGGGTAAAATTCTTTTTTTTTAACAATCTTCCAATTGATAGGATCCTCCCGAATATGTCTTTTCAACTACATATGAGCACTCCAAATGTTTTTAGTCAAGGTTATTCAGCTTGTCTTTCAGATATCATTTTGCGTTCATGATTTGGAATTGGATCCCCTGGATAATTAAAGATATGATTCCAGAGTAAAATTTTAGTTAATTATCTAATAACATGGACTTTTACCATAGACCCTCTTTTTGGGTCTAGACAGAATTTGAAATTTTGATTATATGATCAAAATATTTTCATTTTTTAAGGATATGTCTGAGCCAATTAATAGCCCACCAAAAGGCAAGATCACTTAATTTTTCTCCCGGATATAAAATCAGAAGAATTTTCTTAAGATGATTTTTCAAGTTTTATCAGTTAGGGGAGATTTTGGACACCAATTTTTTTTTATTTCATGCTCACCTAAAGCTTTTTCTCAGAGAATTACTATATCTGGTGAAACATATTTTAAAGCTTTTCAATGTCTGAATTCAAACACCAATTTTTTATTTCATGCTCACCTCAATTTTTTTTCTCATAGAATTCTTATATCAGGTGGAGCATATTAAAGATTTTGAATGTTTGAACACCAATTTTTTTATTTCATGATCATCTTAATTTTTTTCTCAAGGAATGATTATATCTGGTGGAGCATATTAAATATTTTGAATGTCCGAACACCAATTTTTGATTTCATGCTCACCTCAATTTTTTTCTCAAGGAATTGTTATATCGATGGAGCATATTAAAGATTTTGAATGTTCGAACACCAATTTTTTATTTTATCTCACCTCAAGCTTTTTATTTACTATGTCTGGTGAAGCATTTTAAAGATTTCGATTGTCTGAATTCAAACACCAATTTTTGATTTTATGCTCACCTCAAGCTTTTTCTCAAAGAATTACTATATCTGGTGAAACATATTTAAGTGTTTTGAATGTTCAAACTTCCCCAATTGATAATTCTCAAAAACTTCTTCAGATAAGTTCAGATATATTATAACTCACTCAAAAGCAAGGACCCAATCATTTGGCATGAGATTAAAAGGCTCGTAATATCCTTAGATAACTACTTGTACTTTGATCACACAATTTTATTCTTGAAATTTACTTAGGACTCAATCCAAAGTTTTAGTAAAGGACCTAGTTATTAGGGCATTAATTTTATTTCCCCCTGAAATCATATTTTTTGTCAAAATGTCAGAATATTTATCTTAGATTACTCCTTTCTGGATTGTATTTTGCTAAGGAAAAGATAAATTTAAGGGAATCCGTCACATCAGTTCTAGTAATCAATGTCAAATGGTTTAGATTTATTTTGTAAATTCGGAGTTTGTTATGTTATGTCATTTTTTGTCATTGTGGAATGTCTATCGTGGAATGTTTGTCATAGTTATGATGGAATATCTGTCCTTTTATAGAATGTTTTTTATCATAGATATCATGGAATGTCTGTTATGGATATCATGGAATATCTATCATAGATATCATGGAATGTCTGTCACAGATATCATGGAACTTTTGTCTATCATAGATATGATGGAATGTCTTTTCATCATAGGTATCATGGAATGTCTGTCATGGAATGTAATGTCTGTCATGGAATGTAATCAAATGTTTGGATTGTCTGTCATTGATGTCATGGATTATCTATCTCTCATAGATATTATAAAGTGTCTCTCATAGCATCATGAAATCTCTGTTTGTCATAGATATTATGGAGTGTCTGTCTTAGACATCATGGAAGGTCTTTCTGTCATAGATATTATAGAGTGTCTGTCATAGACATCATCGAATGTCTGTCTATCGTAGATATTATGAATTTCCTATCGTAGATATCATGGAGTATTTGTTGTATGGAATTTCTATCACAGAATGGAATATCTGTCATAAATGTCATTGAATGTTTGTTACAAAATGGAATATTTGTCATTGATGTCATGGAATGTCTATTACAAATTTTAACCATTTACAAATTGACCAAAGGAAAATATGTTAAGATTTTCATACCTATTTTATTCAATTTTTTATGATATTGCACTTTAAAGAAAGGTATTTTTGAGGTTTTGTTGCAGGAATGATGAATTAGGGTCATTGGAGCAAAAGGATGCAAAAACGAGCGAATTTGGAGCAAAACGGACAAAAATGTGATGATTTGAACTAGGGCGATGACGACAAGATTTTCTCGAGACTCCAAAATTAATTCACTTAGAAGGCCCGCCGACGGCGCCCTCGAGCCGCCTACGGTGAGCTCGGCGGTTATGCCCAACTAAGCATTGGATGAGGACGAATTTTGGAGGGGTGCTTAGGCAACTCTTAAGAAAGCTCATCCACATCTTTAAAGAGAAGACTTTGGCAAAAATAAAGGGGGGAGAATCAAAATTGAAGGGTGAAAAAAGTGTAGAGAGTCTAAATTGTGAGGAATTCTTTGAGAGATTGTAAGAGTGGAGGGAAAGTGAGAGATTTCTTCCTCCTGGCCGCTTCGAAGAGGAATTTTGTGTGCTGAAAGGAAAGGATGAGATTCAGAGAAACTTCTAGCAGTTTTCTTCGGGAGAAATTAGAGATAAGTTTATTTATTATTGTAGTTTGTATGACTTTGATTTTTTATATGAATTTCGAGTTTTGTTGACTTTTCCCCATGAGATCTCAGTAGTTTTCTATGTCTTTCTCCTTGTCTTGAGATTTGTGAAATGGTGATTTGAATTGGTGAAGCAAAAAAATGTTTAAGAAATTTTGATGATATTTTTACTTCGATCTTAATTTACTTTCAATATGTTGAGTTTTACAACTAAAGTGAAGATTACATCCAAGATTCACGGAAGTCAAAGCCCTTGGAAGTTGGGTGCAGATAAATAGAGAAATAAATTTATCGGGCGTAGAATTGGAGATTTTAGAGTGACAGACTAAAATCCCCAATTCGATCCTATCGTTTGGGTGCTGAAGTGTAGATGTTAGCCCTCATGCGAGGGGAACGTGGGAGCTCCGAGTGAGAGCCGGTATCCTGTCAGCCTAGCCGCAGATTCAATAAACAAGAGTTGGATTAGTTAATGTTCTTTACGCCAGGACTAAATAGTAATAAATAGGTATGCTCCTATTTGGCACAATACAAATTAAACTGATTCACTTTATCCATTCACTATAATTTCATGACAAGGAGGAGGATGCTTTCTTATATACTGAATGTCACATTAAAAACTTCATTAGTATAATTAGTTATTTAAGAGTTATTAAAAATTTCATATTTATTTCAATTGCCTATTAGTGACAGATTAAGCAAATTGAATTCCATTGTTGCAATTGACTATTGGTTTTTTCTAAAATCTTAGTTCATAGTTCTAATATTACACTCTATGGGATCAATATCTAGGACTCCATTAGAGCTATATATTACTTGAGCGATACGTAGACTTGCGTTGATAAGTGTGACTTTAGAATTATTGAATATTTTATACATCCATCTTTATAGAATCTATAACTATCATTAAGTTTTGGTACAGTTGCTGAGGAATTAAATCTTTTAGCAGCAGTATTAAATACTTATTTTTTAAGCATATATAAAGTCGCTGTCAAGTTTTTGGCTCTGTTGTCGGGGAGTAAAACAAGAATCACAATTAGAGTAACGGACAAATTAGGATTATTAGAAAATTTTTAGTTGAATTGCAACTTATTTTCATATTTAGTTAATTGTTTTACAATGTACTAATTTCAAATTTTATGCATAAATTTGGACCTGAAAATCTTATACTCTACGATATGAAATTAGAACGCACTGTTAGAAAAATTAGAAGATTGAGAAGAGAACCTAGAAATTCTGATTGAATGGAAAACAACATGAAAAATCAAGGAATAGAAAATGAACACCAACCTAGACCCCTACGAGATTATGCAAATCCTACAGTAGATGAATTCATTTATCTATCCAAAATCTTGATGTAGGTGTTAATTCATTTGAGCTTAAACCAGCTATTATCCAAATGGTACAAAAAAATCAATGTGGAGGTACACCAAATGAAGATCTTAATTTACACCTCGCTAGTTTCTTAGAACTGTGTGCTACTTTTAAATATGACAGAGTTTCAAATGATGTTGTTAGACTTAGAATTTTTCCTTCTTCACTGCGGGATAAGGCTAAGATGTGGTTAAATTTGTTAGCACCAGGATCTATCAGAACTTGGGGAGAACATTCACAAAAATTTCTAACCAAATATTACCCTCCATCCAAAACTACTAAACTTAGAAATGACATAACATCATTCTGTCAAATTGATGGAGAGTCAATATACGAAGCTTGGGAGAGATTTAAAGATCTTCTTAGAAAATGCCCTCATCATTCGTTACCAGATTGGTTTATAATTCAAACTTTTATAATGAAATAGTGGGATCACTTAGATTGATTATAGATGTTGCGGCTGGTGGTTCTTTAATGTCAAAACCTTTTGATGAGACCTATTCATTAATAGAAGAGATGGCTACCAACAATTTTCAATGGCCTTCTGAAAGGGTAAATCCTAAAAGAGTAGCTAGTATCCATGATTCTGATGCAATATCTATGTTAGCTTCGCAGATTGATATCAAAGAAATTAGATCATTATGTGATGAATTCTTCTCCAACACCTCCTATGATGGAAGAGAATTCATCTGGGCAATTTATGGATGTTCAACCTTCATATGAGACTTTAAATGCTATTAATAGACTCAACAACCCTTATTCAAACTATTATAACCCAGGTTGGAAGAATCATCCAAATTTTAATTGGAATAACAATTCTTCTATAAATCAACAATGGGCAAACAACCCATTGAACCCATTAGGAAATTCATCCAACCAAGGCAATATTAACTATAGACTTTCGTATCTTCTAGGATTTAATGGTAGCACTCAAATTAAGGAGAAGAAGTTGTCTATGGAAGAGCTGATATTAAACATGGGTCAGCAATTGCAAAATCAAGGAAATCAATTATAAATTCAAGGAAATCAATTACAAAATTAAGGAACTGTTATTAAGAATATTGAAAATCAATTAGGGCATATCACTACTGCGCTTAGTAACCAGACAATGTAAACTTTCCTAGTACTGTGGAACCAAATCCTAAAGATCAAGGAAAAGAACAGATAAAAGAGATACGATTACAAAGTGGAAAAGAATTGGAAACAAGAGTAAAAAAAGAAACAAAAACTGAAAAAGAGAAAGTGGATGCCGAAAAAGAAAAAGGATCATGAATACCCACAATTAGAATATCCACTTACACCAATGAAATTTACTGTAGAGAAACCTCCACCACCGTTTCCTCAAAGATTGAAGCAGCACAAATAGAATAAACAGTTTTCCAATTTTTTAGAAATTCTTAAGAAGTTAACTGTAAACATTCCCTTCGTAGAAGCTTTAGAGCAAATGCCAAATTTTGTGAAATTTATATAGATATTCTGAAAAAGAAAAGGAAGTTCACAGATAACAAAACTGTTGCACTTAGCGAAGAGTGTAGCGCAATTATTCAAAAAAGCTTCCTAAAAAATTAAAAGATCCTAGCAGTTTCACTATACCGTGTGCTATCGGTGAAAAATTTTATGGAAGAGCTTTATGTGATTTGAGAGTCAGCATTAATCTTATTCCTCTATTAATTTTCAAAAGACTAGGATTAGGAGAAGTCTCACCCACTTCTGTAACTCTTCAGTTAGCAGATCGTTTGGTTACATATCCTAAGGGAGTTATATAAGATGTGTTAGTAAAAGTTGATAAATTTATCTTTCCTATGGATTTCATTCTTTTAGATATGGATGAAGATAAGGAAATACCTATCATTATATGGAGACCATTTTTAGCTACTGGAAAAGATATGATAGATGTTCAAAAAGGAGAATTGACTATGAGAGTTAACGATCAAGAAGTGACTTTTAACATTGAAAAATTTATGAAATACCCTGTTGTTGATCAACTTTCTCACTGATGGGAAAGGAACGTGGAAGATTAAGAAACGAGAACGGGTAATTTTTTTTGCTTCCATGCTGAATGCTACCTCTGAGGCGTGACACTATTTTATATCCTCTACTCTATTACCGACTTATCACCATAGTGAGGTAACTAGAGATAGAGTTATTCTAAATTTCTGTATTAAGAATAACAAAAATATAAAAGTGAGGAGAATTATTCTTAAGAATATATTGACTACGGCAAGGAGTGAAACAAGTGGAGGTCTATGACATCCTGGCCTTATTTATGCACTTTACCAACTTTCTAGAGTGGAAGCTGGAGGTGATGAGGAATAGGTTTACCCTATGAAACTCATTAGTAAAGCTAATTTGAAAATTTATCAATCCCATGTGAATTGGAGAACTGGAAGTAAGAGTCAAGAACCTTCAACTAGTAGAGATGTCTCCCCTACAAGTTATGACCTCTCACCTTCTAGTTCCCCTACTCTGACTGATTTGATGAATGAGTTGACCTTACAGCGGAAGAGCATAGAATTAATAAATGAAAGGATTGGAGGTTTAGAACGTCTAAATGATTATGTAGTGAGTACCTTCAAAGGCATTCAAATTTTGAGGTAGCTTATTACAAAGCTCAGGCCTGACACTACAGAGGTGAGTCTGATGTTACTTTCCCTGAGTGCCCCCGATATACTCAATATCAACCCAATCTACCTGTTGATCAACGAGACAAAAACATAATTTGGGATTTTGATATCTGATAGTAATTAATGTACATGTACATGTACTTTAATTTTTGTGATCTTTTGTAATAGAAATGGATGTTTGTGTGTATTTGTACTTTTATTTTTATTGTTATGTTGCACTTTGACAATTTTTAATTTTTTTTATAAAGTTAGTGTGGTAGTTAAATTTGTATGTGTAGTGTAAAAGATGTTTAGTATTTTGTAATGTAATGTGATTTTTATTTCGCATTTTAATTGTAATTATTTTGTTTAGTATTGTGGTTGTGTTAGGAAATGTTTTGCTTGTTTGATGTTTTAGTTTTATGCTTATTTCAAAATTTCATTACCTAGCAATTTCTCTAATGATTTATATGTATAGAAAGCTCGTAATGTTACAGACCAGGTGAAGTAGAAATTTTGAGAAGGACTGCAAAAATTTCAGAATGATGAAAATGCCTAAAATACTGAGGTACGATTTATATTTAGAGTTTTTCTTTCCACCTGTATCATTTTATATTGCAAAATTTAAGTTTGGGGGAGGAAAGAAAAATATTAACTATTAGATGTCCTCTATTCAATTGTTTTCAAAAATTATTTAAATGATTCTATGTAGTAAATTTAATTCAGGTAACTATATTTTGTAGCTATTTAAATATTATGTTAAATTTAAGGAAATATTTTTGTAATGAAAATTAATTTTGTAAGTTAAGATATTTAATATTAGAGAATAAGATTATAGTTAACTATTTAAAGTAAGGGAAACTATATTTTGAAGTATTAAGAATATGGACATTCATTTGAGAAGAAAAGATTGGGGCTCAATGATGTAAAAGCTATAAAATATTTATAAGGTAAGGGAATGCTTTGAGTTTCAAATTTAAGGAAAGAAAGGTAATGTTCAAAATCATTAAAGGCTATCCAGATATAGTAATCCTCACTTCAAAAAGAAAAAAGAAAGGATTGACATCAATCCTTGAAAAGAAAAGAAAAATATATAGGATTGAAAGCAATCCAAATGAAAAAGAGAAAAGAAAGAAAAAAAATGGAAGTGAGGAGAAGCTTGAGGATATGCCTAATCAAAAATTGGCTTCACTGGACCTACCTAAAGGGAAAACCT
>NEWO01001260.1:30124-41999 GCA_003013225.1 Phalaenopsis aphrodite
AGATTAGTTTTCTCAGATTCGGGGAAGAAAATCTTTGAACCCCTGACCTTGTATGATTTTCTTTTTACCCCTTCGGGGTCTTATGAATATAATGATTATGATTCCAGCTACATTTTAACTGTTTCTAATGATAACGTAATCAATTATGACCAATCTAACTTTGATCTCAATTCCTAATATGATCCTCAAATTGTACTTGAGTCTGATGAACTCATTAATAAGACCAAAGGAGACATCGACAATACCGCTTACTGATACGCCTAAAATATATCGTGTTTTAAGACACATTTTTATACTTATTTTCTAGATATTACACTTTAATGGAAGGTATTTTTATGTTTTTCTTTCAGGTACATGTAAAAAGGTAAAAAATGCATATAGAGGTGGAAAAGGATCAAATTTGAAGCAAATAGGCGAAAAATGTGTAAAAGTATTTTGACACCTAAGTGCCAGATCCGATACTTAAGCACCCGTTAAAAATAGAAGGTCATGCTTAAGCACCAGAGGTCGCGCCTAAGCGCTAGAGGCCATACGCATAAGCACCATTGGCAGTTACTGGATGAGTAGATTAAATTTTTGTGAATTTTGAAGAGCTTTTTGAGGCACCTACTGGCTTAATAGGTGGTTACAACAACCATGGATGAAAATTATTGCGAAAGGATGAATCTCTTGGGAAAATACACCTAATCAAGACATATTATGATAAGATGCAAGGCACCACTTGGAAAATTATAGAAGAAGGAAGAGAAGACTTTGAGAAGAGTCGTGAAAAGGTCCAAAAAGGTGTGGGGTTCTGAAAGTACTGGGAAGTTTTAAAAGTTCAAAAATTGGGGAGTTAGTTGGAGAGATTTTTAGGCACCACATATTTATCCTTTTTATTTTAGTTTTATATTGAGAGTGTTGTAAAAGATAAGAGATCTAAAGGAACTTTAAGAGTTTAGTTGAGGACTTGAGATAAGTTTTTATTTTTGTTTTAGATTACTTTTAGTTTTAATTGAGACTTGTTATTGGTTTGACAATGATTTCTACTTTTAAACTAAATTGTGATTTTATTTTCTCCATGGATTTTGAGTAGTTTTCTTTATCTTTCTTTTTAAAATGATAAGTAATTAAGTGTTGAATGGAAGTTGTGGAGAGTATTATTCTTTAATATTGGAAGAAGTTGTGATGATTTAAATCCATGTTACTTCATTTACCTCTTAATTTTGCCAATCTAGATGTTAAAATTTGTTGTGGAACATGTAAGAACCGAGCTGGTATTGTCTCAGTTAACAATTGAAAAGAATCACATGAGGTTGTATGAATAAGAATGTAGTTCATATGTATGAATGTTAAAATATTCATTGAAGGGTGTAGAGTTAGAGAACTTTATAGTGACAGGTTAAAGCCCACAACTTGGTTTTTTTTTTAGGTTCTGATAAGAGATGTTAGCCATTAGGTGGAGGGAATCGAGGGAACTCTAGAGTGAGAGCTAGTATCTTCCCTGCCTAATCGGTCTTCAGAACTATTCAAACTTTAAATTAGCCAATGTTCTTTATAGCATCTCTAGTAAAACTAAAGAATATTATTGCTCATATTTGGCACAACACAATATGCATACTTCCATAATAGATTCCTATACTTATTACCGATTCATGATAAGGAGAAAGATATTTTCATATTTAGTGCTTTTCTTCTACAAAAACTCAAGTTATCATTTTAAGTTTGTTTTATTTTGTCAAAATATTAAAATTACCAATATTATTTAAACTTCTTTACCGTGGAAAAGTCTTTAGTTTAAATAATTGTCTTTGTAAAAATAGAAAGTTTTTCAAAAAGTGCATATTGCATATCTTCCCGGGGGTTAGTGGGTTCGACATTCAGGTCTGAATCAAAAAGTCCTATATTACTTGATAATGATACGTATACTTGCGTAGTATCCCAATACAAAAGTTATATTCTTATTTTTCTTCAAGATCAAGTTTTTGGTGTTATTGCGAAATAAGGAAATTAAAGTGAAAAATATAATCAGAATTATTGTTATACTGTTGCATATTAACTGTTTCAAGATCAAGTTTTTCGGTGCCGCTGTCGGGGAAGTGAAGTGAAAATTTTAAAGAATCTATTGATTTAAAAGCAAATTTCTATTTTTAGAAAGTCTTATTTAAACTTTAAGTTATTGTATTTTATTTTGTGTGTGTTTAGTTTTATTTTATTTTATGTTAGTGTATATGTAGTTCAGGTTCTGAAGAACAAGTGCCCTACGATTCTGAATTAGAGAGAATTGTTAAAAAAATCAAAAAAATTAAAAATCTTGAAAATTTCAAAAAAATTACAGAAATTGCAAACCAAAATGATCAAAATGTTGAAATTCATCGAGAGTTTAGATCTTTAAAAGATTATGCCAATTCTACTGTAGATGAACTTCATTGTAGTATTCAAAAATCAACTGTAGTGGCTTATTCATTTGACCTTAAATCTACTATTATCCTATTGTTATAAAATAATCAGTTTGGGAGATCACCAACTGAAGATTCAAATTTACATCTTACCAATTTTCTAGAATTGTGTGCTACATTTAAATACGATGGAATATTAGATGATTCCATAAGACTTAAGTGATTTCCTTTCTCACTGAGAGATAAAGCTAAGATGTGGTTGAATTCATTAGCACATGGATCTATCAGAACTTGGGGAGATTTAGCACAAAAAATTCCTTGATAAATATTTTCCAGCATAAAAAACTGCGAAGCTTAAAAATGATATTACATCTTTTAATCAGTTTGAAGGGGAATCTATTTATGAAGCACGTGAAAGATTTAAAGAACTCTTAAGAAAGTGTCCACATAATGTTATACCAGATTAGTTAATAATTCAAACTTTTTATAATGGATTAGTTGGGTCTCTTAGATCAATTATCGATGTCGTTGTTGGTGGTTCATTGATGTCAAAATCATTTCATGATGCTTATGCTTTAATTGAAGAAATGGATACCAATAATTTTCAATGGCCTTCTGAGAGGGTGAATCCTAAGAAACTAGCCAATATTCATGAAACTGATGCATTTACTATGTTAGCAAATAAAGTTGCTGCAATTTCAAGGAAGTTAGACCAATTTCCATGATTGAAGAGAATTTATTAGGCCAAATGCTAGATTCTCTAGCATCATTAGAATCTTTGAATGCCATAAATAATAAGTAGAATAACCCATATTCAAATTATTATAACCTAGGTTGGAAAAACCATCCCAACTTAACTGGATTAACAATTCAGGTGGTAATAATCAGCAATGGGGGAACAATCAAGTAAACCCATTAGGAAACTGAAAAAATCAAGGGAATAATAATTATAGACCTATTTATCCTCCAGGTTTCAATATTAATACACAATTTAAGGAGAATAGGTTTTTTATAGAAGAAGTTGTGTTACAAAAGGGAAATCAATTACAAAGTCAAGGAGCTACAATTAGAAATATTGAGAATCAACTTGGGCAAATAGCAAATTCATTAAGTAATAGATCCCAAGGAACACTTCCTAGTAATACTGAATCAAATCCAAAAGACCAGAATAAATAGCAAGTAAAAGCCATTCAGCTTAGAAGCGAAAGAGAGTTGGAAGGTAGGGTTCAAAAAGAAATTGAAATAGGCACAGAAGAAATTGAAGAATCAAAAAAGGATGCTCTAAAAGATTTTGAAAGACCTATTTCTCCACTAAAAATTGATTTAGAAAAACCACCACCTCCATTTTCTCAGAGACTTCTTCAGCAAAAGTTGGATAAGCAATTTTCAAAATTTCTGGAAATACTTAAAAAGCTTACAATTAATATTCCATTTGCTGAAGCCTTAGAACAAATGCCAAGCTATATAAAGTTTATGAAGGATATTCTCAATAGGAAAAGAAAGTTTGAAGATAATGAGACTGTTGCACTTAGTGAGGAGTGTAGTGCTATAATTCATGTGAAAAAGCTTCTTGAAAAGCTTAAAGATTCTGGTAGCTTTACAATTCCATGTGCAATAGGAGATAGATTTTATGCGAAAGCTTTATGTGATTTAAATGCAAGCATTAACCTTATATTATCAATATTCAAAAGATTGGGATTAGGAGAAATAACGCCTACTACTGTAACTCTGCAGTTAGCAGATCGTTCGATAACATACCCTAAAGGAGTTATAGAAGATGTCCTAGTTAAAGTGGATCAATTTATCTTTTCTATTGATTTCATTATGCTAAGATATAGAGGAAGATAAAGAGATACCTATCATTTTGGGGAGACCTTTCCTAGCCATAAGAAGAGCAATGATAGATGTGCAGAAAGGGGAATTAACAATGCGCGACAATTATCAAACTGTTACTTTCAATATTTCAAGATCAATGAAATATCCTGTAAAAGGTAAAGATGACGAATGCTATAGGATGGATGTTATAAGATTTCTAAGTGAATGTCATTTCAAAACAACTTATGAAGAAAAATCTGAAGAAAAAGATTTGAAACACGAGAAAGAAGAGAAATTAGAATGATTTGAAGAACTTTTTAAGGAAGATTCAAACTATGTTCGAGAAAGTTTTGAAATTTTGGGCACGATTGACGAATATAAATCAATTTGTCCATCTATTGAAAAACCTCCAAAACTTAAGTTTAAATTACTTCCTGAACATTTAAAATATGCCTTTTTAGGAGATTCCTCTACTTTACCTGTTATAATTTCCTTGAAGTTAACAAAGGAAGAAGAAGAAAAGCTGATGAAAATTTTGAAAAATTTTAAGAAAGCCCTAGAATGGATAATTGCTGATATTGAAGGAATCAATCCTTCAATTTGTATGCATAGAATTAATCTAGAAGAAAACTGCAAAACCAGGGCTGATCCACAAACGAGATTAAATCATGTTATGAAATAGGTTGTTAAGAAAGAAATTTTAAAGTTGTTAGATGCTAGAATTATCTATCCTATTTCAGATAGTGCATGGGTTAGTCCAATTCACTGTGTTCGTAAGAAAGGAGGAGTAAATGTAACTGTGAATGAGCATAATGAGCTAATACCTACAAGACAAGTTACAGGGTGGTGAATATGCATTGATTATAGAAAATTAAATCTTAACACTAGGAAAGATCATTTTCCACTACCCTTTCTAGATCAAATATTGGATAGACTAGCTGGGCATAAATACGTTTTTTTCTGGATGGATATACCAATTATCATCAAATTCAAATATCTCCTGAGGATCAAAGAGAAAACAAAATTTACCAGTCCTTATGGTACTTTTTTTTAGAAGAATGCCATTTGGTTTATGAAATGCCCCTACTACATTTCAAAGATATATGATGACAATTTTTTTGTGATTTAATTTAAAAAGGGTTTGAAGTCTTTATGGATGACTTTTTAGTGTTTGGACTTCATTTAACTCATGCTTAGAACATTTATCTAAAGTTCTTAAGCACTGTGAAGAAACAAATTTAGTCATTAATAAAAAAAATGCCAATTTATGGTAGTAGGAGGAATTGTATTAGGTCATCAAATATCAGAAAATGATATGGAAGTAGAGCCTGCTAAAATTCAAGTGATCGCTAATTTACCTTATCGAATAAATGTAAGGGAAATTAATAGTTTTTTAGGACATACTGGATTCTATAGGTGATATATTAAGGACTTTTCTAAGATTATTAAGCATTTATGCCATTTATTGAAGAAAAATGTAATTTTCAACTTTGATGAGGAATGCCGAAAAGCTTTTAAATTATTAAAAGAAAAATTAATCACTGCACCAATTATTGTTTCACCAAATTGGGAAAAACGTTTTAAACTTATGTGTATTGCAAGTGATTATGCTATTAGAGTTGTTTTAGGACAAAGTTATGATAAAGTTTTCAAAGTTATTTACTATGCTAGTAAAACTCTTAATAAAACCCAAATTAATTATACAACAACTGAAAAAGAGTTATTAGCAATAGTATATGCCTTTGATAAATTTAGATCATATTTGATTGGAACTCATTGTATAGTGCATATAGATCATTCTATTTTTAACTACTTAATGAAAAAGAAGGATATTAAATCAAGGCTTATAAGATGGATTCTTCTTTAACAAGAATTTGATTTTGAAATAGTAGATTGGAAGGGAACTGAAAATCAAATTGTTGATCATTTGTCCAGATTTGAATTAGAAAAACCACTCTATTTTGAAAAAGAAATTAATGAACATTTTTCAGAGGAAAAATTGTTCATTGTAAATGAGTGGTGTGTTCTGTGGTATACCGACATTTTGAACTATTTTGTTAGTGATCTTAAACCCTATGGAATGACACACCAACAAATGAGGAATTTTATTTCTGAAGCTAAGACTTATTTTTGGGATGACCCATATTTATATAAACAGGAAAGGATCTGATCATTCGAAGATGTGTACCAGTAGAAAAAAAATTATGAAATTATCCAAAAATGTCACAATTTTGATTTTGGGGGGCATTTTAGTGTTGATAAAATAACATACAAATTTCTACAATCTGGATTTTATTGTCCTACAATTTTTAGATATGTTAATGCTTATATCAAAACTTTTGATAAATGTCAAAGAGTAGGCAATATTTTTAGAAGAAATGAGATGCCCCTCAATTATATGCTAGAAGTTGAAATATTTGTTGTTTGGGGATTAGATTTCATAGGACCATTTATACCATCTTTTGAAAATTGATATATTATGTTAGCAGTGGACTATGTATCCAAATAGATAGAAGTTGTTGTTTTACCTCAATGTGATGCTCAAAATGTTGCAAGATTTCTTAAAACAAACATATTTTGTAGATTTCGGATGTCGAGGGTTATCATTACTGATGGGGAAAGTCATTTCAGAAATGTCATTGTGGAGAAATTATTAAAGAAATATGATATAAATCGTAGGATTGCAACTGCTTATCATCCTCAGACAAGTTTGGCTGAATTACCCAATCGGGAAATTAAAAGAATTAGGGAAAAATTTGTAAATCCATCAAAAATGGATTGGTCAGTCAAACTTGACTATGCTTTGTGGGCTTACAAGAATGCATTTAGAACTCCTATAGGAATGTCCCCATATAGGCTAATATTTGGGAAAGCTTGTTACTTACCAGTTAAACTTGAGCATAAAGCATATTGGGCTATTAAAGTGTTCAATTATTATTTAAAAGATGCTGTTAAGAAAACATTGTTACAATCAAATGACCTTGAAGAGATAAGAAATGAATCTTATGAGAGTGCTACGATTTATAAAGAAAAGATGAAAATGCGGCATGATCGAAAGATTCTTACTAAACATTTTCAGCCATGGCAACAAGTTTTGCTATATAATGCAAGGTTTAGATTATTTCCAGGCAAACTTAAGCCCACGTAGATGGGCCCATTTGTTGAGATAAAAGTTTATCCTTATGGAGCTGTGGATATTAAAGATCCTAATTCTGAGAAAATTTTTAAAGTGAGTGGACATAGACTGAAACCTTATTATATAGGCGACCAGCATAAATATAATGATGGAACAATGTTGGGTCAACTAGAATTAGCACTAGTTACGTAGGACTGACGACGTAAAACCACGCGCTTTGTGGGAGACAACCCATAGTTATTAGTGTGTTTTTACTTTGATTGTTGTTTTGAGTCTGATTAAGAAATTTAAGGTAGTATTTTTGTGTTTATTAGGTGCTGGTAATGATTT
Organism: Phalaenopsis aphrodite; assembly: GCA_003013225.1. Taxonomy (NCBI): domain Eukaryota; kingdom Viridiplantae; phylum Streptophyta; class Magnoliopsida; order Asparagales; family Orchidaceae; genus Phalaenopsis; species Phalaenopsis aphrodite. The sequence continues at coordinate 37,784 of NEWO01001260.1, forward strand.
TTAGACTTTATTTAGTGACCTATACATGTTAGAATAAGAATTTGGATGTTAAGTTGACTGGTACAAAAATGTGCACTAACGCTTAAGTGCCAGTTCTGGCACTTAAGCACAACAATTTATTAACATGTGCAAACTTCAATTTCTAGAAGATATATCTACAATTTAGTTGGAATAAATGTGTCTTGGCAGTTTATAGTCATGCCAGAAGTTATGAGGAGGAATTAGGCCTATAAATAGAAGCAGTTTGTGAAGGAATTTCTAAAAGTCTAAGAAAGAGAGAGATTTAGAGAAAATGTCTTCATGGGAGAGGGATTTGAAGAAGAAGAAAGAAGCCATGAGGAAGAAGTTTATTAGTCAAAGTGTACAGGAGATGTATAACAGTTTCTTAGTCGTTATTATTGAAGGGATATCGGAGAAGATCAACTAGATGAAAAATACTATATTTGTATTAGATACTAAGGTGCTTGAATTGCATGCTCATCTAGAACATATTGGGTGGTAACTTAAGATGCAATTCAGTCATACCAGTTATGTAGAGGAAGCGGATAAAGCGATGTTCCTTAAGCAAAAGTGGATCAAAGATGATAGTATTAGAGCTCATCACCACCGTCTGTTTTATAAACTCAATATTCCTGGAGAGACTACTGAGAGACAAGAATTTGTTCCTTCTAATGAAGAGTGTCATTAAGTTAAGTATTAAGAATTGTGTGATTGGAGTCATGTTCTTAAGTGTGTTAGTGTTTATGTCTTGTGTTTAGTGTCTGTGTTGCTTATGTGTTTAATTGTAAATGTGTTTTAAGTGTTTTGTACTTAGAAAAATTTTCTCTTCCAAGACTATTTGGAGAGAGAACTAAGTATTAAATGTGTTTTAAGTGTTTTGTACTTAGAAAAATTTTCTCATCCAAGACTATTTGGAGAGAGAACAAGTATTAAATGTGTTTGTACTTATTTGTGAATTAATATAAGTTTGTTTTTTGTGAAAATTTGTGTCATTTTTAGCCTCCAATTGAATTAATTATTATGGGGAATTTTGAGAGAGAAGGGAGTTATAGGAAGGAAAAATAATCATTTAAGTGCTATGAGACCATTTAGGGGTGGTTTACTTTGGCTAATAGTGCATTTTACTTCAAATTAAAAATTTCAAAAATTGTGCACTGGCGCCTAAGCGCCACATCTCGTGCTTAAGCGTGAGCTAACCCGAGAGGCAAGCGCCTAAGTGCCACTTACCTGCGCTTAAGCGCCGGTTCATGAAAACCGGTTCGCAAATGGTTAAAAGTGAATTTTTGGTCCAAAAATGCCATTTTTAATGCCTCCTATCGTCTTCCCCAACTTGAGTTCACGATGCTGAGGGCTAGGGCAAGTGAAATTTGGAGATTTCTTGGTGGAATCAAGTGAGATTTGCAAGATCCAAGTTCCTTGAGGTAAGAGCTTTATTCAATGAAAAATTTTTGGATTTTCACCATATATTTTAAGTACATTTGGAAGATTTTGAAAATTTACTATTGATGGTGAAAAGTGAATAAAAATATGGAAATTGCTTGGGAAGTTTAGTTAGTGCTTTTGGAAGTTTAGTTTAGTGATTTAAACTTGATTTTTAAAGTTATTTTTGGAATTTATCAAATTTGTAGAATGGCACCAAGAATGAAAAAGAGCAAAGGAAAGAACCCATTTGATTCGAGCAAATTTTTTAGTTCAAAAGCTCAGGATCGATATAGTGACGCTCTACAGTCACGAAAATTAATTTAGGAGCAATGTTTTAAGAGTCCAGGTGGAGAAGTGGAAGACCTTATTGTCCGCCAACAGTGGGAACAGTTCTCTTGTTTCTCTGCTGTCACTATAATTTCTGTTTTAAGGGAGTTTTATGCAAATCTCCCAGAGGCTGAGGACGATTGAGTTATGGTTTGAGGGAAGTTGGTACCTTTTACTTCAGAGGTAATCAACTTGTTTTACCATTTACCACCAGAAACTTTGTGTTTTTATGCGAATTATAGTCCTACGGAAGCAGAATTGGATGAGATCATATCTTATTTGACTGTTGGAAGAGGAGTTCGGAAGATTACAAATGAGAGGAGAGTAAATTTTCTAACATCAAAGTTGTGTGCACCATCAAAGGCTTGGCATTATTTTATATTTGCTCGTCTACTTCCTACAAATCATCTCAGTGAAGTGACCAAAGAGAGGGCGATGTTGAATTATTTTATTCAAGAGGGAAAGCCCATCAACATAAGGCCTTTGATATATCACACTATCATCAGTTCAACTGTTGTTGCTACTACTGCATGTATGGGATTTGCTTCCTTGATATTTTCTTTATGCGAGCAGGCTGGAGTAAAGTGTGATAGTTGGGAGGAAGTTCTATTACCTCTGAAGCCCATTGTGAAAGTGAATGTGAAGACTTATTTGGAGCATTCGATTTTTGGCTAGAGATGAGGATTTTCCAGGAGCTATGGATTAGAGACGTCTACTGCATCTACCTCTGCTGCATCTTTATCAAGACCATCTGCTTCACATGCTTCTACATCTTGAGGTGAGTCAACTGAGACTCAAGAACAGTTATTATAGAGGTGAGTCAACTATTATTATATTTATAAGTAAAAGTTTTATATCAAGACTTTACTTTAGGAAAGGAGAAGTGAAATTCAAAATCATTAAAGGCCTATCAAGATATAATAATCCTTGCCTTAAAAAGAAAAAAAAAGAAGTAGAAAAATAAAAAGAAAAAGAAATGAAAAAGAAAAGAATAAGAAAAGAAATGTAAGGGAGGAGAAATTTGAGGATTAGTGCCTAATCAAAAATTTGTTCTACATTTGATCTTTTCAAAGTATACGACTTGATAAAATCTTAAGCTTATAAATAAAATATAGTAAGTGAAATTATTTTTAATAAAAAAATTTTAAGTAGAGAAAATAAAAGAACTAAATTCTAAATTTAGAGAACTTACAATATTTCTGAATTAGATAGGAACTCATATTTTCATAGTTCTTAACATTAAAAATTTTCAAATTTTAAGTTGGTCTCATTTACTAATTATTTTTTCTAGATTGGACTACCATATTTCTAAATCTAAATTTTAGTAACTCCTAAAGAAACTCATATACATGTCATACATATTTGGTTTTTAAAAATTGAAGTGTCACTTGAGGACAAGTAACATTTGAAGTTTGGGGGATTTTGATACACCTAAAATATATAGTGTTTTTAGACACATTTTTATACTTATTTTTGAGTTATTGCTCTTTAATGGAAGATATTTTTATGTTTTTCTTGCAGATATAAGTAAAAATGAAAAAAAAATGCTTAAATGAGTGAAAAAGGATCAAATTTGGAGCAAAAAGGAGAAAAATTATACAAACGAGTTTTGGCACCTAAGCGCCAGATCCGTCGCTTACACGCCTATTAAACATAGAAGATCGTGCCTAAGCATCGAGAGCCCACACATAAGCGCTAGTGGCAGTTACTAGATAAGTAAAATTGGATTTCACAAATTTCAAAGAGGTTTTTGAGGCACTCATTGGCTTAATAGGTGGTTGTAACCACCATGGACGAAAATTATCATGAAAGGATGTGTCTCTTGTGCAAATACATCAAATCAAGACACATTTTGAAGAGATCCCAAGGCACCTCTTGGAAAACTATAAATGAAAGAAGAGAGGACTTAGAAAAGAGTCCTAAAAATATTTGCAAGTTTTGAAAGTTCTTCTATGGGGAGTTAGTTCAGAGAGATTTTCAGGAACCAATTTTTATTTACTTTATCTTCTTTTTTTTTAGTGATTGTAAAAGAGAAGATATTTAAAGGAACTTCAAGATTTTGGTGGAGAACTTGAGATAAGTTTTTATCTTTTTGTTTTAGACTACATTTAGTTTTAATCAAGACTTGTTGTTGGTTTGACAATGATTTCTTCTTTTAAACTAAAGTGTAATTTTGTTTTCTTCATTGATTATGAGTAGCTTTCTTTATATTTTTTTCTTAAAATGATAAGTAATTAAGTTTTGGATGGAAGTAGTGGAGAGTATTGATCTTTAATGTTGAAAGAAATTATGATGATTTAAATCCATGCACTTCATTTACTTCTTAATTTGGCCAACCAGATGTTAAAATTTGTTGTAAGAACATGTAAGAACCGGGTTGGTATTGTCTCAATCAATAATTGGAAAGAATCTTATGAGGTTTTATGAATGAGAATGTAGTTCATATGATTGAGTGCAAATAAATAGG
>NEWO01001260.1:69630-105988 GCA_003013225.1 Phalaenopsis aphrodite
AATCATCTCAAACTATTTGAAATCACCCAAATTGTCCAAAACATTCCAAAATTTTTAAATTACCAAAATACCTTTGATGACCTAAACTGTCTTAAAATCTTCAAAATTATTTAAATGTCCCCAAAATCAATTTGACAATTTAATTGCACTCAATTTGATCAATTTGACACATTTTGACCAAAAGCCCCAAATTATTTTTAAAGGCCGAATTACCCCAATTCACCCACCATGTCCACTAATCTGATTACAATCTTCCCTAATTTCAATTTTAAACTCAAATCCATCATGTTTAAGCTTGATTTAAACCAAATTCAAGCCCAATTAGCCAACTTTTGAATTCAATTTCAACCAAAATCAAAATGCCCCAATTTGACCCAAAACCAAAATCTCACTTAATTGAACTCCCAAATCTAACCAATTGCCCCAATTTTGCATCATAAACTCTTTACAACATTTCCACACATCAATTTGAACCTTCAATTGGCCTTTATCAAGCCTCAATTTCAATCAAATTTGACTTGGACCAAACCCCCAAATTTGCCCCAAATTAGCCATATCCCCAAATTCAACCAAATTAAACCCTATAACCTCAAAATTTAAACCCAATTGATATCCAAAACTCTTCATGACAATCACCTACATCAAATTGAACCATCAATTGAGCCTTAGCCAAACTTTAGCCCAACTCAAACCCAAGTATAACCCAACATCCCTAAAATTGACCAAATATCCAAATGTCATCAAATTGATTCCTCAAATCTATTCAAAATCACTCTAAATCTTTTCTAAACTCCTTGTGACAATCATCTACATCATATTGATCAATCAGTTGACCTCAATGTCATGGCTAGCCTAACGTAAATCCAACTTCAAGTCAAAATGCCTAAAATTGAACCCATGCACCAAAGTTGATTAAGCCAATTTGACCAAACCAGAGCCACTACAACCACTATTTAGACTCTAGTGACCAGGCTAGACCCACCTAGCCCAACCTACATGAGATATGGACAAATGGTCCCTTGATTTAGGGGATTTCACCTCATTGTTGGCCTAACTCAAATATCATTGTCATCATGTCTTGCCATTAGAAGTTAGTCATCATTAGCCACCACCTGGCCTCCCTGAGCCTATAAGTGGCCTAACCCTGGCCAGCCACCGCCTCAGCCTCCTGAAACAGCCAGCCCAAGGGAGCCCCAAGTGGCCAAAACCCAAAATTGAACCTCTCTAAGTTGGCTAAGTCTTATTGACCACTAGAGCCTTTCTTCCCTCCACCTCAGACATACTTGTTGAAGGTTCTAATCTGAAACTTAACTCTGAAAAATTGCAGGTGCTAATATGTAAAACTACAAGAATCAAAACATTTAATATCACATAATACTTAAAAAAAATTGCTGCTGAGAAAGAATTAACTACAAATACATCAAATAAAGTACTAAAAACTAATAACAGTATTAAAAACAGTCTAAAGATGCACAGTTCACAACACAACATACAAAAAAAAAAAAATACCACAGTATACAAACAAACAATCTCAACAATAAAGTACAATTAAACATAAATTAACCAAAATCTAACTATAGCATCACCAATCATCGTCTTCTTCTTCTTCCACATCCAAATTCTGCTGCTGATATGAAGTAAAAATAAGTTGAGTAGGAAACTGAACTGAGTGATCACCATTCATGAATCTGAGCATTGCATCATCATAAACATCATCATATTCAAACTTCTGTCTTATCAAATCATCAAAGTGAGCATTTCTGCCCTCCACATTTTCCATTCTATGATCCATTCTCAAAATATCTCCTTGTTGGATCATCATTTGCTCCATAAGTTCTTGGATAGTAGGGGTACTAGAAGTACCTAAAGTAGAAGGAATATCCCTAGTTCTACTTCCAGATCTCCATCTAACATGAGATTCATAAGTTTTTATATAGGTAGGTCCAATAGGTTTTAGAGGTTCAATCCTCTCCTCATCTGATCTATAATCAACATCTGCTTTGTTGACATAGTGTGGAGATCAAAGCAAGGTGTGCTAAACCTCTAGAAGTCTCTCTAAAAGCAATAGATCGAGTGTTCCTATAAATAATAGAACCTACATCTATCCTTTTCATCTACTGGATACAAAAGTTAAAGATTCTTTTATCCCTTGTAACCTCACAAAGATGATTTGTTGGTATCAATCTTCCAGAAATAACATAGTGCCAAGCCTTAGATACTACATTTAACATAGAAAGAAGAAAGTTTACCTTAACTCTATTATTCACCTTCCAGGTTCCTCTTCCATCAGTAAGAAAAGAAATAACCTCATCCAAGGCCTCATTCATAGTACAAAATGATTTATACTGGTAGCTATACACATCTTCCAACTGATAAAATTCATTAATCTTCGTTTGAGTAAACGTCACCATTTTCCCTCGAACAAACACATAGTCTTCAAAAGTCTCCTTAAAATTGTCGTAGAACTCCATCACTACACCAATAATCACCTCGACAGTAAAGTAGCAGAAATTCTCCCACTGCCAAGCATTGATTAATCTATCGACTTCTCCTCCCGAATTTTTAAATCCTCGATTTGGAATTACTTTTTAAGTTGTACGTAGACTATTGAAGCAAATGTTGTTCTTACAGTTCACAAACTTTTGATCCTCAAAATCTACCTTTCTTTTTTGCTAGGTTCCATGGTAAATCTACAAAAATTTGATAAAATCCAGATAAATTCCAAAAAATTCCAAAAATTACAACGTGAAACTTTTTAAACTTAAATCTACTAAGTAAGAGTTCTTCACCAATGGATTTTCTTAAAATCTTCCAAAAAAATCTCAAAATTTTGGATCTCGATAATGTAATATAAATCCTTGGTGAAAATTAAAAATTTTGAGTTCAAAGTGTAGCTCTTACCTAGATAAGATGAAATCCAAACTCTGTTTGCCTTAAAATCATCTCAAATCTGTGCAATAGCAAGCCCTAGGTGTAAAAACCGGAGGTTGAAGGTGACTCAAGGGGTAAAAATGGTGTTTCTGTATGCAAATCACGAATTTTAAGGGTGTTTGGGTCAGTTCGGGTCGAGGGCTTTGTCGGCGCCCATGCCGGCGCTAGTGGCCAAAAAAATTCTTATTTTGATTTTTTTCAATTTTTAATTTTCTCTTAATTTACTCTAAAGTTTATTTAGTCTTTCTGAACATTAATTTTCATCTAAAAATAATTTACAAACAACACGAAACTAACTTTTATATATGAAAATACAGTTTTTACAAATGCATTTTTCTAATCACATTTCCACATCCTTAAAGCAAACTAAATTATAATTCAGCGTTGAAATCAAGTCACAACACTAGAACACTGACACAATACTATACACATAATCAAAGTTTTAAAGCAAAGTAAAGTAAATCAAATCCAAACAATTACATTAAAATACAAGTATTTTAAAATAGTAGAGAGTCCAACTTCTTAATCTGCCTCATCTTCAGTACTTTCTCCTCTTCCAATATCTCCCATAGATTGGTAATAGACGTACAAATTATAGAAGGGTCGGTACGAGAATTGATCAGTCAAATTTTCTTCTATCCATCTATTTTTCTTGAACATCTGCACCAATCCTGCTTCAATTGTCCCAATATGGTCAAAGTTTTCCTTCATTCTCCAATGTAGGTGATAAAAAAGGTAGTTAAGATTTTCTTATGCATTAGTAATACTCTGTATTTCTCTTTCAATGTTCTTCATTCTCTTCTCCAAAGTTATTGAGCTTCCAACTGTTGGTGGCATCAATGGTGTTGAAGCATGTGATGAATGGTCCAAAATACAATCTGATGCTTCATTTCCATTCCTTATATTATTTCCATGAATAAGAATCATGGGCTCCTAAGGTAGTAAAACCTTTTCCCAACTTTCATATGGAACTTGAGATTGACTGCAAAGTAGGAAAATTACAGAGGGATGCCCAAGTCCATATTTTGGCCCATTCATAATAATACCCATAACATATTTGAAAATAATTGATCCTACATCAATGGGTTTTTCCATTTGAATGCAATAGTTTAAAATGACACTTTCTCTTGTAACTCTAATAATTTTCATGGTAGGGAGTAGTTTTACAGATATGAAGAAATGCTATTATTTTGAAATTGAATTAACGAAGCAGAGAAACTAACGTATCCCTCATCTGTGATTTTCCAATTATCATTTTCATCCATCAGAAAATTATATACTTCTTGCATCATATCTTTTGTTGGGATAAAATTTGTATAATGATAGATTGGATCATTTTCTATTATATACAAATCTTTAATCCAAGCTGAAGTAAACGGTACAACATTACCTCAAACAAAGACAACTCCTAGAATAATTTCATGTAAGTTAGCATAAAACTCCTTTACTACAGGTACTACAACTGCAACGGTAGTGTAACATAGAACTTCTCAACACCTCTGTATAATGATTTTCTTGATTTGTGAACTTGGATTGCTCACTTCATGATTGACAAAGCCTCTCTCCTTGATAAGGCTCTTCTTCGTGATGATTTTGTCGTATAATCTCTGCGCATCAAAACTGATAAACTTTATTATATTGAAAACTCCATACATTGAAGCATTTCTGGAATTGGAAGCCATGCAATTCGAAATTAGGAAGTTTATGGACGTCCAAGTTTGTTTTTAGGACTTTAAAAACACCTCTCGGCGGTTATTATAGAGCAAAATCTCGCAAAAGTTTGCCAAAACCGTTCATCATGTGGAAAATGTACAGGTTGTCGTCGGCGCCATAGCCCTTTAGGCGGGCGCCATCGACTCCCGTTCTGGAATCGTTGGCCCCAGACGCCAAATTTGAGTCTAATTTTTTTTTGTTCAATTTGATTCCAAATTTTCCTCCAATACCAATATTTGTCTTAATTAATGACATATAAAATTGTGTAGGACATAAAAATACTANATTTTTCTTGAACATCTGCACCAATCCTGCTTCAATTGTCCCAATATGGTCAAAGTTTTCCTTCATTCTCCAATGTAGGTGATAAAAAAGGTAGTTAAGATTTTCTTATGCATTAGTAATACTCTGTATTTCTCTTTCAATGTTCTTCATTCTCTTCTCCAAAGTTATTGAGCTTCCAACTGTTGGTGGCATCAATGGTGTTGAAGCATGTGATGAATGGTCCAAAATACAATCTGATGCTTCATTTCCATTCCTTATATTATTTCCATCAATAGGAATCATGAGCTCCTAAGGTAGTAAAACTTTTTCCCAACTTTCATATGGAACTTGAGATTGACTGCAAAGTAGGAAAATTATAGAAGGATGCCCAAGTCCATATATTGGCCCATTCATAATAATATCAATAACATGTTTGAAAATAATTGATCCTACATCAATGGGTTTTTCCATTTGAATACAATAGTTCAAAATGACACTTTCTCTTGTAACTCTAATAATTTTCATGGTAGGGAGTAGTTTTAAAGATATGAAGAAATGCTATTATTTTGAAATTGGATTAACGAAGCAGAGAAACTAACGTATCTCTCATCCCTGATTTCCTAATTATCATTTTCATCCATCAGAAAATAATATACTTCTTGCATCATATCTTTTGTTGGGATAAAATTTGTATAATGACAGATTGGATCATTTTCTATCATATACAAATCTTTAATCCAAGCTGAAGTAAACGGTACAACATTACCTCGAATAAAGACGACTCCTAGAATAATTTCATGTAAGTTAGCATAAAACTCCTTTACTACAGGTACTACAATTGCAACGGTAGTGTAACACAAAACTTCTCAACACCTCTGTATAATGATTTTCTTGATTTGTGAACTTGGATTACTCACTTCATGATTGATAAGCCGCTCTCCTTGATAAGGCTCTTCTTCGTGATGACTTTGTTGTATAATCTCTGCACATCAAAACTGATAAACTTTATTATCTTGAAAACTCCATACATTGAAGCATTTATGGAATTGGAAGCCATGCAATTCGAAATTAGGAAGTTTATGGACGTCCAAGTTTGTTTTTAGGACTTTAAAAACACCTCTCGGCAGTTATTATAGAGAAAAATCTCGCAAAAGTTTCACAAAACCGTTCATCATGTGGAAAATGTACGGGTTGTCATCGAAGCCATAACCCTTTAGGCGGGCACCATCGACTCCCATTCTGGCATCGTCTGCGCCAGACGCCAAATTCGAGTCTAATTTTTTTTTTGTTCAATTTGATTCCAAATTTTCCTCCAATACCAATATTTGTCTTAATTAATGACATATAAAATTGTGTAGGACATAAAAATACTATTATTTCATAATACATAAACACACTTATTAACAAAATAATCATATATATATATATATATATATATATAATGGTTTGCCTCCCACAAAGCGCTTAATTCAACGTCGTCAGCCCAACATACCATTTGTTTAGTTGGGTTGACATAACATTAAAATTTCATTAAATTATGGTATGTGTCCTTGATACACCAAAAATATATGCATTTTAGACCCATATTTTATCCTTATTTTTGATGATATTGCACTTTAATGGAAGATATTTTGATGTTTTCTTGTAGGTTGTTGATTTTTAGGGCTTAAATCAAAAAGAAGGCAAAAAAGATGAAATTTGGAGTCAAAATGACATTTTTAAAGAAATGCTCAGCGCCAACGACATAGAAAAAATTAACGCGAAGATTTTTTTTCTCAGCGCCAGACCGACACCGATGAAGCTAAAGGCGGTGCAGACCCTCTTTCTAGAATGTTCGATGTATTAGGACAATTTTTTGAAGAGTTTTTAGAGGCACCTCTTGGAGAACCGACCTTGAGCTTTATTTGGGGCCAAAATTCATTAGAAAAAGCACTCCTCTACATTTTTCACTCCTCTACTTTCATTTTTCGCACCACATCATTCCATTCCACTTCTATATTATAGTCAATTTGTGATTTTTCTTTCATAGTTTAGAGTTTTTGTGGCGAGATTTAGTGTGAAACTTTCTGTAACAGTGTTGGAGAAGGAGAAAAGTGAGGGATATCTTCTTCCAGCATTTCTAAGGAAATGATACAAAGGATTTGCTTTGAGAAAGAGTTTTCAGATAAGTATTGTTTGTTTATTAGTGTTGTATGAACTTTCTTTTATATATGAAATTTTTTTTTTGCTATTTCTTTCTCATGAAGTCTGAGTAGTTCCCTCTATCTTTCTCCCTACTCTGAGAAATAATGAAATGAAGAGATAATATGAATGTGCCAATATTAAATTGTAAAATAAATTATGATGATTTTTCAACTCCAAACTTAATTTACTTTTCGATCTGACCAATTAAATTGATAAAATGTGTTGTGAAATATATGATCCGGGAAATGGAGTATGAATACAACAGATTAAGAATCACATTTGATTTCATGAAGGAGAACATCGTTTATGGAATTACGTACAAATAAATAGGAAAATATTCTTTGTTGGGTGTAGAATTGGAGAACCTTTAGGGTGGCAGACTAAAATCTTCAATTCAGTCTTAGTGTTTAAAAAACTGAAGCGAGAGCTAGCCTTCAGGTGAAGGGAAGTGGGAGTTCTGGAGTGGGAGCCGATATCCTCCTAGCCTAGCCATGGATTTAGGGACTAAACACTGAGATTAGCCAATGATTTTCTATGCACTGTATCAGGGTAGAGATTTAAAATTGCTCCTATTTGACACAATACATATTATGAACATTTATCTCATCTCATTTTATCATAACCTCATTGTAGTGGGAAGGATGTTTTTTCACATAGGAATCTCCGTTACATAAACATAGTTAATAGATTAGTATTTACTGTTTTAAATTTTACATATTTGATCTGATAATAGTTTAGAAATTTAATTTTGATTACATCTCAACAATTGAAATTAGTAATAGTTATTTCAATTGACTTTCTATGAATTTAAACCTTCCCAATATGATCAATATTTGGGGCTTAAATAGAAAGTCAATTATTACTTGATAACGATATGATTTGATGTGTCTTTATGTTTTGGAATTGAATTTTGGGACCCATGATGCACCGGATCGGTGCGTGATGCGTCAAAATCCAGAGAACTAACGCATGATGCACTAGATTAACAGGGAAAATTTTTTCAAATTAAGCGGGTTTGAGGCTAATTTTTGAGTGAATTTCAAAAGGACACTTGTTCTACACACCTCTTGGAGTAATTAAATGCATTTAGATAATTTGGAAGGTTCTTTTATGAAGGGATATGTCTCTTGGATTAAATGACACATCTTTTGAATTGAAAAGAGTTGACTTTTGGAGAGAATTTTGAATTCTTTTCCAAAGGAGACAGATTAAAATAAAAGAATAAAACTTCTCATTTGCATGAGTGTGGAGTGAGGGAGAGATAAAGTTGACATGAGTTAGAGATAGAGAGAGAAGAGGAGATCTTCTTTTTGGGTTGTATGAGGAGAGGGAAGGTGACGAATTTCTTCTTCATTACACTTCTAAGAGAGAATTGGGAGTGATTTTAAAGAGACAAGGGCTTGGAGAGAAATTCTAGGGATTTTCTTGGGAAGGATTGTGAGATAAGTTATCTATTTATATATTTTCTTTTGTAAGCTTGTTTTTATATATGAAATCCATGTTTTGTCGTATCATTCTTATGAATTATCAGTAGACTTCTTTATCATTATCCCTACTTTGAGATATTCTTTTGTGAGTAATAGATTCTATTTTCTACCATTTTAAATGTTAATAATTTGTGATGTTTTGAACCCCAATCTTCATTTACTTTTTAATCCGACCAATTGAATTGTTAAAACTTGTTGAGAGACATATGTTCTTGAATGAGATATGATTTCTACAACTTAGGGAGAATCACATTTGATTTCATGGGAGAGTGTGTCATCCATCGGATTGGGTGCAAATAAATAGGAAAATATACTTTGTTGGATGTAGAATTGGAGATTTTAAGGTGACAGATTAAAATCGCCAAATTGATCAAATTAATTGGAAAATAATGCGAGATTGTTAGCCCTCAGGTGAGGGAGTAGTGGGAGCTCTAGAGTGCAACCGATATCCTACCAGCCTAACCATGGAATTAGGGAATAAACTTTGGATTAGTCAATGTTCTTTATAGCACTCGGAAGAGGGTAAAGAATAAAATTGCTCATATTTTGTACAAAAGAATTTATATGTATATTTTTAAATGATTTCAATTTCTTCACAATCCATATACTCATTGTAAAAGGGAATGATGCTTTCTTAAATTTGAACTTTCTGTCACAATAAAAACTTTGTTTAATTTTCATAATTTTACTTTTCAAAATTTAGTAATTAGTTTAGTTTAACTTGTGTAGTCTTATGTCTGCATTTTAGTTAGCATTCCCTTAAGTAGTTAATTTTCATAATTTACTTTTAATTTCTTTTATATTTTAGACACTGTACTTTACTTTTATTTTCTTCTGTATTTTTAGATTAAAAGTAATATTCATAATTTACTTTTAGGATTTTCTAACTTTTCTGTGGGATCAATATCTAAGACTCCATTAGAGCCCTTTATTACTTGAGTGATACATATACTTGCATTGACTTTAAAGGGGATTTGGTAGTTTAAAAATAGTTTTAAAAGATAATATATTTTCATAAAAAGTATTTTCGTTGGGATTATATTGCATCTTTATTATATATCTGTCATGTGTAGTTTTGTAATATTGAAAAACATTTGTAAAATTCTCGCACTAATTCTGCCGCCCGAATCAAGTATTTGGCGTTGTTGTCGGGGATTAAAATCTTCACGTAATGGTGTCAACTTCATAAATACTAAAATATTATAATATTAAAATCAAATATTTTTCACCGTTATCGGGGAAGTAAAGAAAAATATTAGTATTTTATTTTATTTTATTTCAAAAAATAAAAAAAAATAAAAAAAGAGTTTTTGTAGTTTTGTTTGAACATTTTCTTATTTAAGTGTGTTTACTTGCCTTTTATTTTTTGCTTTGTTTTGTTTATGCATAGTATAAGATCTGAAAAATTTAGTACCTTATGATTCTGAACTAGAAAGAACTATTAGAAAAATTCTAAAACAAAAAAAAAGATTATTTTAGCAAAATGGCTTGTACTTTAAACAATACTGGAAATGAAAATGAACATCATTAGAGACCTTTAAAAGATAATTCTAATCCTACAACAGATGAAATTCATTTAAGGATAGAAAACTCAATTGTAACTGCCAATTCATTTGAGTTTAAACCTGCTATTATCCAAATGGTACAAAACAATCAGTTTGGAGGAACAACAATTGAAGATTGTAATTTACACCTTGCTAGTTTTCTAGAATTGTGTGCAACATTTAAATATGAGGGAGTATCAAATGATGTTGTTAGACTTAGACTTTTTCCTTTTTCTCCAAGGGATAAAGTTAAGATGTGGTTAAACTCGTTAGCACCTGGATCTATCAGAACATGGGGAGATTTATCACAAAAACTCTTATTAAATATTTCCCACCTTCAAAAATGGCTAAGCTTGGAAATGATATCACATCTTTTTTAAAGTTAGATGAGGAATCAATTTATGAAGCTTGGTAAAGATTTAAGGTTCTACTTAAAAAGTGTTCAAACCATATGTTGCCAGATTGGTTAATAATTCAAACTTTTTATAATGGTTTGGTTAGAACTCTTAGATCGATAATTGACGCTGCGGCTGGTGGATCATTAATGTCAAAACCATTCGATGAAGCATATTCATTAATTTAAGAGATGCCTACTAATAGTTTTCAATTGCGAGCTGGAAGGGTAAATCTAAAAAGAGTAGCTAGTATTCATGATTTTGATGTTATATTTATGTTAGCTGCCCAAATAGCTATTATATAAAAAAAGATAGATCAATATGGATTGAATTATTCACAGACAACACCTGTGCTTGACAAGAACTCATTAGGACAAATGATATAATCTTAATCTTCTTATGAGACTTTAAATGCAATAAACAATTATTCTAATAACCCGTATGCCAATTAATATAATCCTAGATGGAAGAATCATCCAAATTTTAATTGAAGTAACAATAACTCTAATGCTGCAAATCTGTAATGGGGAAACAATACTGCGAACCCATTAGGAAACTCCAATAATCAAGGGAATTAAGCTTATAAACCATATTGCCCCAAACCATTAAATAATTTGTAGAGTAGGGAGAAAAGACTATCAATGGAAGAATTAATATTACAAATGGGTTGTTAATTACAAAGTCAAGGTGTTGCAATCAGAAACATGAAAAATCAATTGGGATGTATTGCTACCACACTTAGCAATAGAGCTCTAGGAACATTGCCTAATAATGTTGAAGTAAATCCTAAAGATCTGAACAAAGAGAAAATTAAAACTATTTAATTGAGAAGTGGAAAAGAATAAGGAAACAGAGTTCAATAAAAAGTTGAAGTTGAAAAAGAGGAGGAGAAAAATGAAAAATCTGGTAAAGATTTTCACTTTAAAGCAGAAAATACTATTATACTAGTGAAAATCACTGTAGAAAGACCACCACCTCTATTTCTTCAAAGATTGAAGCAGAAACAAAGAGATAATCAATTTTCAAAATTTTGGAAATTTTGAGGAAATTAACGATAAACATTTCATTTGTTGAAGCTTTGGAACATATGCCAAGCTATGTGAAGTTCATGAAGGATATATTTAATAAGAAAAGGAAGTTTGTAGATAATGAGACTTTTACACTCAACAAAGAGTGTAGCGCGATAATCCAAAAAAAGCTTTCTGAAAAACTTAAAGATCCTATAAGTTTTACAATTTCTTATGCTATTGGCAAACGATTTTATGGAAAAGCTTTATGTGATTTAGGAGCAAGTATTAATCTTATGTTATTATCAATTTTCAGAAAGTTAGGCTTAGGTGATATTTCACCTACAACTGTAACTCTTCAGTTAGCTTATCATTCGATTACATATTCTAAAGGTGTTATAGAAGATGTTTTGGTAAAAGTTGATAAGTTTATCTTTCTTGTGGACTTTAATGTATTAGATATCGAGGAAGATAAAGAAATTTCTATCATTTTAGGAGGACCATTTCTAGCAACTAGAAGAGCTTTGATATATGTGCAGAAAGGAGAACTAACTATGAGAGTTAGTGAATAAAAGGTTATATTTAATATTACAATATTAATGAGATACCCTGCAATGCCTTAGAGAGTATATTAATGAATATTTAATCCATAAATATTTGAAAAAGATTTTTTGAAAGTGACTTTGAAATGGAATATATGGAATATCAAAATGAGGATAAAATTGAAGATGAATCTTAGGAAGCGAGTAAAGAGGATTTGGATTTTGTTCCGGAAAAATATGAAATGTTAGACCCTATATATAGTAACAAGAATTTGATTCCATCGATTAAGAAACCTCCTGAACTAGAACTAAAAACACTTCCTACAGATTTAAAGTATGCATTTTTAGTAGATTTATCTACATTATCTGGTATGGTATCCTCAAAATCAACTGATACACAAAAATAATAGTAGTTGGAAATTTTAAAAATATATAAGAAAGTATTTGGATGGACATTAGCTAATATTAAAGGAATTACCTTTCAATTTGTATGTATAGAATCTTATTATAAGATCAACATGAACTAAGAGATGATCCGCCAAAGAGATTAAATCCTAAGATGAAAGAAGTTGTGAAGAAAGAGATTTTAAAATGGTTAGATGTTGGAATAATATATTCTATTTCAGACAGTGCTTGACTTAGTCCAATTCACTGTGTTCCAAAAAAAAGTTGTAACTGTAGTGACAAATGAGCATAATGAATTAATATCAACACGACAAGTCACTTGTTGGAGAATCTGCATAGATTATAGAAAATTAAATTCTGCCACCATGAAGGATCATTTTTCTTTACCTTTTTTGGACCAGATATTGGATAGGTTAGCTGGGCATAAATATTTTTGTCTTCTATATGTATATACCAATTATCATCAAGTACCTATTGTTCTAGAGGATCAATTGAAAACAAAATTTACTAGTCCTTATAGAACTTTTGCTTTTCAGTGAATGACCATTGATGTATATAATGCACATGCAATATTTCATAGATGTATGATGTCAATTTTCAATGATTTGACTGAAAAAGGGATTGAAGTCTTTATGGATGATTTTTCAGTATTTAGAACTTCATTTGAAATATGTCTAAATAATTTATAAAAAGTTTTGGAACGTTGTGAAAATACTAATCTCGTATTGAACTGGGAAAAATGTCATTTTTTTGTTACAGGAGGAATTGTTCTTGGACTTAAAATTTCAGAAAAAGACATGGAAGTAGAATTTGCAAAAATACAGGTTATATCGAACTTATCTCCACCTACCACACTAAGAGGAGTTAAAAGCTTTCTAGGACATGCTTTATTTTACAGAATATATATTAAAGACCTTTCAAAAATTTATAAACCTTTACGCCAACTTTTGGAAAAAGATACAAAATTTGACTTTAATCAAGTTTTCCTTAAAGCCTTTAAAACATTAAAGAAAAAATTGATCACTACTCTTATAATTATTTCACCTGATAGTGAAAAACATTTTAAATTAATGTGTGATGCTAGTAATTTTGCGATTGGAGCTGTTTTAGGGCCGAGATATGATAAGATTTTTAAATTTATATAATGCTAGTAAGACTCTTAATGATGCTCAAATTAATTACACCACCACTTAAAGAGAGTTATTAGTTATTATGCATGCTTTTGATAAGTTTAGGTCAAGCTAAATATGTTGTGCATACTGACCATTTGACTATTAAATATTTGATGTAAAAGAAGGATGCTAAACCAAGATTAATTAGATGGGTACTTCTTATGCAAGAGTTTGATTTTATAGTAGTTGATAGGAAAGGGACTAATAATTAAATTGCTGATCATCTATTTAGGCTAGAACAAGAAGAAATACTTGTTCTCAAGGGAGTAATTAATGAAACTTCTCTTGACTAACAACTTTATGCTGTAAAAAGATAAAAAATATCGTGGTATGCTGATATAGTAAATTATATTGTTAGTGATTCTTTACCATATGGATTGACAAAATAATAGGAAAAAAAATTCTTTCATGATGCAAAATCATATATTTAGGATGAACCTTATTTATATAAATAATATAAAAATTTAATGACGAGACGATGTGTGCCTTATAAAAAAATTCAGGAAACTATCCAAAAATGTCATGATTCTGAAGTTGGAGGTCATTTTGAGAATGATAGAACAATTCATAAAGTTTTAAAATCTAGATTTTATTGGCATACTCTATTTAGAGATGTTAATTTATATATCAAAGCATGTGATCGGTGTCAATAAGTAGGTAATATTTCAAAAAGAAATGAAATGCCTCTAAATTTTAATTTTGAAATTGAAATTTTTTATGCATTGGGATTGGATTTTATGGGATCATTTATACCTTCATTCAGAAATATATACATGTTGATTGCAGTGGATTGCGTTTTAAAATGGATTGAAGCAATCACTTTACCTCGATGTTATGCTCGTAGTGTTTCCAAATTTTTAATTAAAATTTTTTTTATAAGATATGGAATGCCGAGAGTAATCATTACCGATAGAGGATCTCATTTTATGAGTGCAAGAATTGCAAGATTGGTCGAAAAATATAATAAAATTGCAACTGCTTATCATCCCCAGACTAGTGATTTAGTATAAGTATCTAATCGTAAAATTATGAGAATTTTGGGAAGGAGTGTTAATCTTAGTAAAATGGATTGGTCTATTATTTTGGATCTGCATTGTGTGCATACGGGATAACCTATAAGACACTTTAGGAATGTTCCCACATAGATTAATTTTTGGGAAGACTTGTTGATCCCTGAAAACTGTTTATTAGCAACGGTATAATAATATTTCTGATTATATTTTTCACTTATTTTTCCTTATTTTGCAACAAAACCAAAAACTTGATCTTAAAAAAAAAATAAAAATTTAACTTTTAATTTATATTGGGATACTATGCAAGTATATATATCATTATAAAGTAATATAGGACTTTTTTTATTATAACCTGAATATCGAACCCACAGGGAAGATATGCAATATGCACTTTTTGGAAAACTCTCTATTTTTAAAAATATAATTATTTAAACTAAAGAAATTTTTGCAGTAAAGAAAGTTTAAATATTTTTGGTAATTTTAATATTTTGACAAAAACATTACAAACTTTTAAAAGATAACTTGAGTTTTTGTAGAAGATAAGCATTAAATATAAAAATATCTTTCTCTTTATCATGAATCAGTAATACGTATATGAATTTTGTTGTGGAGGTATACATATTGTGTTGTGTCAAATAGGACCAATAATATTCTTTACCCTTATTAGAGATTCTATAAAAAACATTGACTAATTTAAAGTTTGAATAGTTCTGAAGACCGGCTAGGCAGGAAAGATACGAGCTCTCACTCTAGAGTTCACTCAATTCCCTCCACCGGGGGCTAACATCTCATATCAGAACCTAAAATAATAAACCAAGTTGGGGGCTTTAACCTGTCACTTTAAAGTCCTCTAACTCTACACCCTTCAATGAATATTTCCCTATTTATTTGCACTCAATCATATGAACTACATTCTCATTCATACAACCTCATGTGATTCTTTTGAATTATTGACTGAGAAAATACCATCCCGAGTCTTACATGTTCTCACAAAAAATTTTAACATCTAGATTGGCCAAATTAAGAAGTAAATAAAGTACATGGATTTAAATCATCATAATTTCTTCCAACATTAAAGATCAATACTCTCCACAGCTTCCATCCAACACTTAATTACTTATTATTTTTAGAATAAAGATAAAGAAAACTACTCAGAATCCATGGAGAAAAGAAAACCACACTTTAGTTTAAAAGTAGAAATCATTGTTAAACCAACAACAAGTCTCAATAAAAATCGAAAGTAGTCTAAAATAAAAGATAAACACTTATCTCAAGTCCACCAAACTCTTGAAGTTCCTTTGAATCTTTTATCTTTCACAACACTCTCAATATAAAACTAAAATAAATAAGGATAAATATGAAAAAAAAAGAAAATCTCTCCAACTAACTGCCTAATTTTTTAACTTTCAAAACTTCCCAGTACTTTCAAGACCTCTTTCAAAGTCCCAATCTTCTTTATTTTATAATTCTCCAAAATGTGCCTTGGTATCTCATCAAAATGTGTCTTGATTCGATGTATTTCACCAAGAGATGCATCCTTTCACAATAATTTTTGTCAATGGTAGTTGTGACCACCTATTAAGCCAATAGGTGCCTCAAAAACCTCTTCAAAATTTGCAAAAACCAAATTTACTGGTCCAATAACTGCTGCTGGCGCTTAGCTCAGGGCCTCTACCGCTTAGGCGTCGCCTTCTTTGTTTACTCGGCGCTTAAGCGTCGAATTTGGCGTTTAGGTGCTAAAACACTTTTGTATATATTTCACCTATTTGCTCTAAATTTGATCCTTTTTCAGTCGTTTAAATATTTTTCACCTTTTTATCTGTACCTAAAAGAAAATCACAAAAATACCCTCCATTAAAGCGCAATATCTCCAAAATAGGTATAAAAATGTTTCTAAAAATACTATATATTTTAGGCGTATCACTTGTCACTTACCAGTTGAATTGGAGCATAAATCTTATTGGTCGATGAAAGAATTTAATTTCAATTTGAAAGAAGCAGGTGAGAAAAGATTATTGCAATTGAATGAGCTTGAGGAAAATAAGAATACATCTTACAATAATGTGAGGATTTATAAGGAAAAGATGAAAGAATGACATGATCGGAAGATATTAAAAAGAGAATTTTAACCTAGAGGGGAAGTTTTAATATATAGTACAAGATTGAATTTCTTTCCTGGAAAATTGAAGTCTAGGTGGAAAGGGTCATTCAAAGTTATAAAAGTCTATCCCTATGGTGCAATTAATATTGAAGACCCCAAGACTAGAAGAATATTTAAAGTGAATGGGCATAGATTGAAATCATAATTTGATGGTCAAAGACCAACTTTTAAAGAGACTATTTGTGGGAGGCAACCCATATTTATCGTTGTTTGGTTTTCTTTTCAGTTTGTTTTATTTGAAATATTTTTCAAACATTTATGTTTAAGTATTTATGTAGTTCGTGTATTTGATAAAATATTTAGAAAAATCTTTATTTGCATAATTTAATGGAAAAAATTAAGAAATTATTGGATCAAAGTTGAAACGATGAAAAATTTAGAACCAGTACATGATGCGCCAAAATGCGCCGCGTGTCCGAAATGATTTAAAACATGTCAAGTGGCGGTTTTTGGCGGTTTCTTCTCCATATAACTCCTAAGAACAAAATACAAACCATATTTTAAGGGGGGAAATGAAGGAAGAGTCGCCACTTTTCAAATCTTATGGCTTCCCACTCTAAAAACTCCGCTAGATTTGAAATTTTCAACCGGAGAAAGTTTGTAAGTTTTGATGCACAAAAATTACATGATCAAGTTCTAGTGAAGAAGAGGCTTATCAAAGAAAGGGGATTTACAAATTGAGGATTCAACATGCTGAATACTCGAGTGGAAGAGACTATTGCACAGGGCATTGGGAAGTGCTTTGCTACACTACTACCGCTGTTGTTGTTCATATAGTAACAAAATTTTATTCAAATTTTCATGAGATCAACCAAGGAATGATTTAAGTGCAACGCAGGTTTGTGCAGTTCACTCCTGCAAGAATAAACGGGAAGTTTATGATTGAGAATGTGCCTATCTGTCATTATGCAAACCTTACCCCTTCAAGAGAGAATATAAATGAACTCTACCGCTAATTTACAAATGAAGATGCGAATTGGGAGACCAGAGATGATGCAAATGTAAGTTTTCCCTCATCATTTTTAAATCCAATTTCAAAAGAATGACACTTCTTCATTTCCTGGAAATTGCTGCCTACCATGAAAATTAGTAAGGTAACTAAGGAGAGTGTCTTACTGAATTATTGCATTCAAACTGGAAAACCTATTGATGTTGGAGTTATTATTGTGAAATTCGTTTTGGGTTTGATTGTCAATGGATCTGCAACTGGATTTGGACATCCATCCACAATTTTCCTACTATGCAGTGAATCGCAAGTACCCTATGAAAGTTGTCAAAAAGTGCTTCTCCCTTGGAAGTCGATGGATCTAGAAGTATATTGCAACTTATTTGAATGAGAAATGAAAATGATATGAATATACTGATGGATCAAGGATCTAAGAATTCATCACATGTTAAGGCCCACTACAACTTGAGTGCACTTTTGAAGAAGATTAAGAAGATTGAAAATGAGATGCAGAGTCTCATGCATGTGATTGAGAATAATACTGAAATGCTGGATCATCTAGATTGGAGACTAAAGGAACATTTTGAACATATCGGGCATATTGAAGATGGTTTGGTACGTATGTTCAAGAAACATGCTTGGATTGAGGAGGAAAATTTAAATGATGAATTTCCATTTTGACCCTTCTACAAATTGTATGTGCACTACCAATATATAAGAGATATCCAAGAGGATGAAAGTAAAGATGTTTGATCTTAATTTATGCACGAAACATTTTGTTTAGTATTATTTGTTTTAGTTTCTTGAGTTGGATTACAATTCCTTTCTAATGAACACTATCTATGTTTATGTTTTGAATTTTGATGTTTAGATTTCAGTGTTAGGATGTTTCTTTGTGTTAGAACACTGAATTTGATGTTTGACGGCTTAGAAAATGTCAATTTGCAATAACGCAGATTTTATATATTGTGTTGTTTCTGAAATTTTAGTGTTAGTGTGATGTTTATATATGCTTAGAAAGGTTTATTTAAGTCAAATAAAGGTTGATGTAAAGCAGTACAAAGCAGATTTCCACAGAAACCAAAATCTGGTGAATTTAAGCTCTGGCGCATGATGCGCATGATGCGCCAATTTACACAGCCTTGGCACATGATGCGCCAAAGGTCTGATCATGCCATATAGCCTAGAAAATTGCAAAATTGCACGTACAAACTTCATTGTCACTGCTTAAGTTGTCTCCTACTGAGGACCTTGGTCCATGGCATCACATTTTTGACAAAAGAGAAGGATTTGAACGCTAAAACTATAGATTTCATCTTTACTTGGTAAGAGCTTCACTGTAATTTAGAAATATTTGATTTTCACCATGGATTTGGGAGATCTAAAAATTGGTATTTTTGATGAAATAGTTTGAAGAAAACTCATGGTGAAAAGTTTCTTACCAAATAATCTTGCTTGAGAAGTTAGATTTTTAATTTAGCAATTTATTTAGACTATATTTAGATTTTCGTAGAATTTTCAAATGGCTCCCCTAGTTAAGAGAGGAAGACCATCCAAGGAATTTGATGCATGAAGATTTTTTAGTTTCAAAGCCCAACATAGTTATAATACTCAAATGGAAACAAAAAGAATGATAAAAAAATAAGTGTTTGCAAGCTCGGGTGGCAAGTTCGAGAGACTGATTCTTGCTAGGAAATGGGAAAGATTCTACTACTTCATTGCCGTAAAAATTGTCCTGATGGTTTGAGAGTTTTATACAAACCTGAGATTCACTGTTGAAGATCACATCTTGGTGACAGGTAAGCAGGTTGAATTTTCTACTGAAAGGATCAATGATTTTTCAGGACTTAGATAAGTGTTTCATGATGAATATGCTGCATTTATGATAACTGATTCATCACTGAAGGAAGTGATTGCATTATTGACTGATTAAAGAGGGGAATGAAAGATTAAGAATAACAAGATAGTTAACTTCCTTGCTTCCATGATAACTATTCAGTCAAAATTAGGACACCACTTCATTTCTGCCAGACTGTTGCTAACAAATCATTGAATTATGTTACAAAAAATAGAGTTGAACAAAACTATTTCATTTAGAACAAGAACACAATAGATGTTGGTACATGATGCACCCCTAGTGTGTGTTATTTTTCTACTTGTTTTATGTCAATTTAAAGCCCCGGTAATAGTGCCAAAAACTTGACCTGTCCTAAAATTTTTGCAGTAATTTAGTTTTAAAAAATATGACCAAAATCTTGAACACATTTGTATTAAGTATTTAATGTGCAAAATATAAATGTGATATAAAATATATAAAATAGTTCACATACTAGAAATTCTATGCAAGTGCATGTATCGTTTCAAGTAATATAGGGCTTTCTTTTAAAAACCCCAGTATCGATCCCACAGAAAAGCGGAGTAAGAAATCCCATAGGCTAATTCTAGTCTACTACTATTAAGTCTTAGTTTGGAAGATGAAAATTCTTATAATAACAACATAAATCAAAATTTTCAATTTATAAAAATTAAAGTAAGAATGACAACTTAAAATGGGTTTATTGAATGTTAATAAAAATGTAACTAAAAAAACTAAGTTTACTAAACTATTTACTAAACTTCAGAATTAAATTTGCTTTGACTAAACATAGTTTTTTTTACGAAGAGTTCAAATTTAAGAAAACATCAATCCCCTTTATAATGAGTACATGGTTAGTGAGGCAATTAAAATCATTTAAAAATATATATATAAATTGTTATGTGCCAAATAGGAGAAATCTTATTGTTTACCCACTTACGAGTGCATAAAGAACATTGACTAATCCAGAGTTTGGCCCCCAATTCTATAGTTAGGCTAGGAGGATACCAGTTGCCACTTTAAAGCTCCCACTACTCCCTTACCTGAGAGCTAACAATATCACATCAATTTACAATCAATTAGACCAAATTGGGGATTTTAATTTGTCACCTTAAAATCTCCAATTCTGCGTCCAACAAAGTATATTTCCCTATTTTTTTGCACTCAACCCCATGGATGAAGTACTCTCCCAATAAATCAAATGTGATTCTCCTCATGTTTTTGAAAGCATAACCCTTTTGGAACATATGTTTCTCAACACATTTTAACATTTTAATTAACCAAGTTGAAAAGTTAATGAAGATCTAGGTTCAAATTATAAAAAAATATTGACAATTAAAACCGTAAAAAATAAAATCAATTGTTCACAAAACCATATCTCAAAGTATAGAGAAGAACAAAGAAGACTACTCAGAATTCATAAGAGGATACAACAAAACACATATTTCATTAATAAAAACAAGTTTACAAAACAAAATAATAAAAGACACAACTTATCTCATAGTATTTCCCAAGCAAATCTTTAGAGGTTCTCTTCAAGCCTTTCTCTGTTTGCAAGCACTCTCAAATTACTCTTAGAAGTGTAGTGAAGAAGAAATTTCTTATCTTCCCTCTCCTCTTACAATCCTTGAAGAAACTCTACAAGCCCTTTCCTCTCTCTCTCTCATGCCACACACACACACACACACCACAAACTCACGCCTAAAAACTCCTCTCACCAAAACTCCTTTTCAAGCCCGAGACTTCCCTNACATCAATTTACAATCAATTAGACCAAATTGGGGATTTTAATTTGTCACCTTAAAATCTCCAATTCTGCGTCCAACAAAGTATATTTCCCTATTTATTTGCACTCAACCCCATGGATGAAGTACTCTCCCACTAAATCAAATGCGATTCTCCTCATGTTTTTGAAAGCATAGCCCTTTTGGAACATATGTTTCTCAACACATTTTAACATTTCAATTGGCCAAGTTGAAAAGTAAATGAAGATCTAGGTTCAAATCATAAAAAAATATTGACAATTAAAACCGTAAAAAGTAAAATCAATTGTTCACAAAATCATATCTCAAAGTATATGGAAGAACAAAGAATACTACTCAGAATTCATAAGAGGATACAACAAAACACATATTTCATTAATAAAAACAAGTTTACAAAATAAAATAAATAAAAAACACAACTTATCTCACAGTATTTCCCAAGCAAATCCCTAGAAGTTCTCTTCAAGTCTTTCTCTGTTTGCAAGCACTCTCAAATTACTCTTAGAAGTGTAGTGAAGAAGAAATCTCTTATCTTCCCTCTCCTCTTACAATCCTTGAAGAAAATCTACAAGCCCTTTCCTCTCTCTCTCTCATTCCGCACACACACACACCACAAACTCACGCCTAAAAACTCCTCTCACCAAAACTCCTTTTCAAGCCCGAGACTTCCCTCTCTTTTATAAAAGGCTGCCTTCCTCCAAAAAGAACTCAATATTTCCACCAAAATTCTACCTGAAAGTCAACTCATTTGAACTCAAAAGACATGTCCATTGATCGAAGAGACATATCCCTTCATAAAAGAATCTTCCAAAGTGTCTAGATGCATTGAATCACTCCAAGGAGTGTTCAGAACAAGTGTCCCTTTGAAAATTCAACCAAAATTCATCTCGAGCCGTGTTACTACAAAAAAAATTCCCTGGTGCATCATGTGTCAGTTCTTTGAATTTTGGCGCATCATGCATCACCCTGCAACAACTCTACTGTTTTGCTCCGTTTGACTTCGTTTCAACTCTGTTTCACCTTGTTTCAGTTGTGTTTTGCTCCTAACAGATATACATACAAAATAAGAATGAAAACAACCTTTCTTTAAAGTATAATTTCATTCAAAAACATGTGATAAATGTAAAGTAGGTTAAGCATAGAAAGACATACCAAAATGTGTCAAGTCAGAATTTTCTTCCTAACTCGTTTTTACTCCAAATTGCACCTTGATTTGCTTCATCTTCTCCAAAAGTTTATTTCTTGTGCCTGAAACCAAAAATATACAAAATACATTCCTTTAAAGTGTAATATCATTAAAAATCAAAATATTGATCATAAAATATATATGAAAAAGTAAGTAATTTTTAGGTGAGTCAACTCCCCTAAACTTAAATGTTATTTGACCTCAAGTAACCCTTTTACTACATAAAAATAGGACTTAGGATAGAGAATAACTTATAAACTCTTATATTTTAGTTTAATAAATAAAATTGTATAATTTTTTAAAAAATATTTAATAAGTTATATTCAAAATCTAAGTCTAAGAGTACTAAGTATTCAAATTTAAGATCTCTGAACCTCTATTCATTTTAAGAAGAATTGTAATTTATCATATCAAGGATACATAGAACATTCATATGAAAAAGAACATCATGAAAACTTTACTAGTAATGCTACTAATACTCTAATAAAAGTTTAGAGAATGTAATAAAGCTTTTTCTATAAGTTGATTCAAGTGAAGCTAATTTTTTATTAGGCATCCCCTCATGCTTCTCCATACTCATTATTCCTTTCTTCTTCTTTTTTATTTTACCTTATTCTTGCTTTTTCTTTTAGGATCTTTTCAATCATTTCTTTTCTTTTTCTTTTTCAAGTGATGTTACTATATCTGGATAGCCTTTAATAATTTTGAAAATCACTATCACCTTCTTAAGGTCAAAACTTTTTATCTTTCTTCATTTTATAAATTCATGTTAGTTTATGATTCTCAATAAAGCTTCATTCTTTTCTTCTTACATGAAACTCTAAAATTCTTAGTTCTTCAAAAATACAATTTCCTTTACTTTAAATAGAAAAAACATAGTCATATCCTTTCATACCAAATATCCTTAACTTTAGAATTGATCTTCGTTAATAAAAAATTTTACCTAAATTTACCATAATATTTACCAACATAAACATAGTCAGTTAAAGTTAAACTCTAATATTCAATGTCATGTTAAATTAATTTTAATAATATAGTTAGTTGAAGACAACTAAAATTTAGTTTACTTCTTTTTAAAAGAAAATTCTCTTCCCCCCAAACTTGAATTTTTATATATCTTACAGTTAACTCCAACAAATTTAGTAGGAAGAAAAAGTAAAAATTGAATCTACTAACAACTACAACACCCTATCAAATTAATATACATGCGTAATCAGGATAGAATGATTACAGAAGAAAGTAAATCTAGCCTTAAACATGCTTGCAATAATATTAAACTAAAAATGAAGTATTCTAACTTTATAATTTATTTTTCTTCCTGCCCCCAAACTTGATTATAAACATGTATAACATTCAATACAAAAAAAGTTGGAAGAAAAACAATTCAAAAATTCTATATATCACAAACATCTACAAATATTCTTCATGACATAACAATATGCAATAGAAAGTAAGTCTAAACTAAAACATTCTCAATAAAATGGGAAGAATGATCCAACAAGCAGAACATGTATCAGCTTAGGAATATATATATTTATGTGTTCTCCAAATCTTTATGTTATTTTAACATAAACATAAACACACATGATAAATGAGATCAATTCCACTTTTAACTCATTACATCTCACTAACTTACTCCCAATTTCTAATGGAACCACTACACATACATATTGAGCACTTAAAAATGATTTTATAGATTCTAATGTCAAAGATAAAATTATCCCCAATATATTGACTCTCGAGCACCAACCCCAGGCATCACCATATCCCAATAATTAATAACCTCTAGCAATTATAAGGATAGTGTAAATTCATCCACATGTTGCTCATCAAATAGGTTAGCTACTCATATCAAATGAAAACAATGTCAAAGAAAAGAAGTAAAAAAATTGAGATGGAACTGTCACTGTTAAAATTAATGATGTTTCTTGTAAAACATAAGTCAGGGTGAGACTCAATTCGTAGTGGACTCATCTATCCAACTACTACAAGAGAATATACAAGTCTATCCATATTAAAAAGTTAAGGAATCACCTCCCTCATGACAAAAATAAATCTAATCAAACCACTAACAATCCAAACATCTACCAGTCATCTATCAAACTGATCAATCCACATTGAAGCAAACACAATACAACACTAACAATTATAACTCTCAAGCACACTAAATCAAACCACACTGATAATTATGGGTTACCACCCATAAAACGCTTTGTTTAACATCACCAGCTCAACAAATGATTCCACCTGGATCAAATATCCATTTAAGTAATCCTTGATCAATCACCCAATCTTTTACAAATCTAGAGATTCCTACAAATTCTTTAAATTTAATTTTTTTCTTTCAACTCTTCATTTTCAGATTGATTCATATCTTTGTTCCTCATATTTCTTTCTAGATCCAATAGTTTTCTAGCGATTTTATCAATTTTCATATTAACAGCATCCTTAAAGTTTATAAGAAATGGATCATCATAAGATACTTCATGATCTCCCAAATTTTGGATAAAATTCTCTCTAGATAATTCAAATTCTTGATCAAAATCTTCTAGGTTACTCTTTTTTTAGGGTTGTATTTCAATAGTAGAGGTTGTTTTTCTATTATTATCTTAGTTGAGGAAATAGGGTTAGGATTTGTTTCCATTGGTCTTTCAACTCTTTATCCCCATTTCTCAACTCAAAGTTCTTTTGAAACATATCCTCAAATTTTTTTTCAAAATATTAGTTCAATAATTTTAAATTGTTCATCATTCATATCCTTAGGGTTTATCTCAGGGTCACTAGGTAAAATTTCAGAGGGGGGGGGGGGGGGGTAACTGTTAATTGCATTAATAATCTGCCCCAGTTGGTTTTCCATATTTCTTATTACAACCTCTTGATTTTCTAGCTCACTCATCATTTGAATCACAACTTCTTCAAACATTAATTCCTTCTCCTTATCTTATGGGGTGGAGTTAAACTAAGGAGAATTAATAATTGAGTTAATAATATGCTCAATTGGTTTTCCCTATTTCTTATTGCGGTCCGTTGACACTCTAGCTCACTCTCCATTTGAATAATAACCTCTTCAAATAAATCCTTCGCATCATTCTGGGGGTTGAAGTCCAAATTAAGAAGAAAAGAAAGTTCATCATTAAAATAGCCATGATTATTCCAAGTACATGTCTGATTAAATTAATTATATTCCCAAAATTGGTTTTCCTGTTAAAATTTAAATGATTTTCACAACCTGGATTGTAATAATTGGAATAAGAATTATGTATCTGTTGGCCAGTTCTTTCTATGTATTGATCTAACTTCTTCTCAATATCTATAACCTAATAAGTTTAAATTGTAAGCATATCTTCTTAAAAATTTTTCACTCTCTTTAGGTTTACACTTTCAAAGCTACTAGCATTATAATCTAAATTTAAATATTCATTATATTGTTGATCCATCAGTTCTATATTAAATTCATGGAGACTTTCAAATATCTTCCAAAAGATCTCTCCAAATATGACTTGTAAAATTCAAGGTGTGCAGCTCCTAAACTACACATACCAATATAAAGAATTAAATAATAAGAAAGATATTATAACTGTTTTTTGTATTTTGGATCTTCTTTAAAATAAATATATAATAATTAAACACACTATATAATAAGACTATAAATTCTAAATCAAAGCCTTACAAGTTTAACTAAAATTCTCTTAAAGTTCTTAACGAAGCTTCCCCGACAACAACACCTAAAACTTGATGCTCCCCTAGTGTGTGTTTTTTTTCTGTGTTTTATGTAAATTTAATTCCCCGGTATTAGTGCCAAACACTTGACCCTATCCTAAAATTTACACGGTAATTCATTTTTCAAAAATATGGCCAAAATCTTGACCTCGTTTATATTAAGTATTGAATGTGCAAAATGTAAGTGTTATATAAAATATATAAAATATTTCACACACTAGGAGTCCTTTGCAAGTGCATGTATCGTTTCAAGTAATATAAGGCTTTCTTTAAAAACCCCATATCAATCCCACAGAGAAGCGCAGTAAGAAACCCCTTAGGCTAATTCTAGTCTACTACTATCAAGCTTAGTTTGGAAGATGGAAATTCTTATAATAATAACATAAATCACAATATTCAAACTATAAAAATTAAAGTAAGAAAGACAAATTAAAATGGGTTTAATGAATTCTAATAGAAATATAACTAAAAGAATTAAGTTTACTAAACTATTTACTAAACCTCAAAATTAAATTTACTAAGACTAAACAAAATTTTTGTGATCAAGAGTTCAAATTTAAGAAAGCATCCTTCCCCTTTACAATGAGTACATGGTTAGTGAAGTAATTAAAATAATTTAAAATTATATATAAAAACTATTTTATCCCAAATAGGAGTAATCATTTAAAATAAGACAGCATCCTTCCGAGTGCATAAAGAACATTGACTAATCCAAAGTTTGGTCCCTAATTCTATGGCTAGGCTGCGAGGATACCGTCTGCCACTCCAGAGCTCCCACTACTCCCTCACCAGAGGACTAACAATCTCACATTAGTTTCCAATCAACTAGACCAAATTAACAATTTTAATTTGTCACCTTAAAATCTTCAATTCTGCGTCCAACAAAGTATATTTCCCTATTTATTTACACTCAATCCCATGGATAAAATACTCTCCCATGAAATCAAATGTGATTCTCCCTATGTTGTGGAAATCATAACCCTTTTGGAACATATGTTTCTCAACACATTTTAACATTTCAATTGGCCAAATCAAAATGTAAATGAAGATCTAGGTTCAAATCATCACAAATTATTGATATTTAAAACCGTATAAAACAAAATACATTCTTCACAAAACCTTATCTCAAAGTAGAGATAATAAGAAAGAAGACTACTCAGAAATCATGAGAGGGATATGACAAAATAGGGATTTCATTAATAAAAAGAAGTTTACAAAATAAAAGAAATAAAAAACACAACTTATCTCATAATCCTTCCTAAGCAAATCCCTAGAAGTTCTCTTCAATCCTTTCTCTCTACAAGCACTCTCAATTCACTCTTACAAGTGTAATGAAGAAGAAATCCCTCAACTTCCCTCTCCTCTTACAATCGTTGAAGAAAATCTACAAGTCCTTGCCTCTCTCTCTCTCATGCCACACACACACACACACACCACAAACTCACGCCAAAAAAACTCCTCTCGTCAAAACTCTTTTTCAAGCCCTAGACTTCCCTCTCTTTTAGAAAAGGCTGCCTCCCTCCAAAAAAAATTCAAAATTCCCTCCAAAATTTTATCCAAAAGTCAACTCTTTTGAATTCAAAAGACATGTCCATTGGTCAAAGAGACATATCTCTTCATAAAAGAACCTTCCAAAGTGTATAGATGCATTAAATCACTCTAAGGGGTGTTTAGAACAAGTGTCCCTTTGAAAATTTGCCCAAAGTTTGTCCCAAACTGCCTTAATCAAAAATAAGTTGTCCCTGGCACATCATGCTCTAGTTCTCTAGATTTTGGCACATCATGTGCCAGTTTGGTGCATCATGCTCCACCTTGCAGCAGCTACTCTGTTTTTCACCTTTTGGCTCCGTTTCAGCCCCAATTCAGTTTTGTTTTGCTCTTAACAGATATCCCTAAAAAATAATCTTGAAAAAAACCTTGCTTGAAAGTGTAATTTCATTAAAAAATATGTGAGAAATGTAAATTACATTAATCATATAAAGACATATCAAAATGTGCCAAGTCAGAATTTTTTTCTTGCTCGTTTTTTACTCTAAATTGCACCTATTTTTCTTCATTTTCTCCAAAAGTTTATTTCTATAAAAAATATGAAAATAACCTTCCTTTAAATTTTAATATCATTAAAAATCATTAAAATTGAGTATCAGATATATATGAAAAAGTAGGTAATTTTTAGGTGTGTCAGTACACTTATAGTTCATCATGATCGGAGTACAGTTGGTAGTTCTACAGTTGGAGGTTTAGGATACCCTGACTTGATTTTCACTCTATGTAAACAATCATGAGTAGAATCCCATAAAAATGAAGAAAGATTACAGCCACATATTATGATTGGGAGGCATATGATTCCAAGAGTAGAATCATTTGTTGAGTCTAGAAGTGGAAGAATGGATAAGCCCTCTACATATGTTGTAGGGGCATCTACTTCTCGATCTATATCACTTGAAAGTATTTTAGACCAACTGATGATTCAACAAATGAATATAGTTAATATTCAAAATTAGTTGTGATAGATAGGAGTAAGAAATGCATATAATGATGAATATCAGCAGAGGAGAGTTCAACATGATTTTGATTTTGAAAATGCTATGGTAAGACATCCTAGGGGTGAACCTAATGTGGACTTTCCTGCTTGCCCCAGTTTCACTCCCTATGCTCCCATTCATGATGAAGAAGAATAAAAAAAATCTAATGATCAAGAGGAAGGAGATGAAGATTGATGTTTTATGAGTCTAGTTTAGTTAGTTTTTTATGCTTGTATTGTGATGACTTTTATTTGAAACTTATTGAAGTAAGAACTTTTATGTTGTGTGTGAACTGAATCTGTAATAGTAATTGTAGACTTTCACTTTTTATGTATTTTTAGTATTTTCAATTTAGTTTCTCAGATTTTGTATTTCTGTTTTAAATCTCAGCAAATTCTCTATATTATATTATATTATATTTAATGCTTTAAATCTTGTATGTAGTTTTACAGTTAGTACCTGCAGTATATTAAAGCTTAGTGCATAGTCAGAATCCTCTATAAGTCATTTTTTATTTTCATGCAATTATTGTTTTCTTTCTCCTACTAAATTTTATACTAAAAATATTTTTAAAATCA
Organism: Phalaenopsis aphrodite; assembly: GCA_003013225.1. Lineage (NCBI taxonomy): Eukaryota > Viridiplantae > Streptophyta > Magnoliopsida > Asparagales > Orchidaceae > Phalaenopsis > Phalaenopsis aphrodite. Next base: position 99,022 of record NEWO01001260.1, read on the forward strand.
CTTAGAAACTTAAGTTCGGGGGAAAGAAAAATTTATTTTGAAAAGAAGTAATCTAAATTTTATTTGTCCTTAGGTACCTATATTTTAAAAAAAATAATTTAACATGGCCTGGGATATTAAGATTTAACTTTAAATGACTATACTTCTGTTTATAAATATTGTGGTAAATTTAGGTAAATAGTTTTTAATAATAAATGTCAATTCTAAAGTTAAAAATATTTGGCATAATAGGATAAAATTATGTTTTTCTATTTAAAGTGAAGAAAATTATATTTTTGAAGTGTTAAAAATTTTAGAGTTTCATGTAAAAATAAAAGAATGAGACTTTATGAAAAATCATAAACTAATATGAATTTATAAAGTGAAGAATTGTATAGAGTTTTGACTTTAAGAAGAGAATAGTGAAGTTCAAAATTATTAAAGGCTATCCAAATATATTAATACTTACTTGAAAAATAAAAAAGAAAGAAAAAAAAGGGATTAAAAAGATCCTAAAAGAAAAAAGAAGAAAAGAAAAGAAAAAAGAATATATATATATATATATATATATATATATATATATATATATATATATATATATATATATATATATATATATATATATATATATATATATATATATATATATATATATATATATATATATATATATATAAGTGAGGAGAAGCTTAAGGAGATGCCTAATCAAAATTGGCTTCTCTTGAATCAACATAAGGAAGGAGCTTTATTTTTCTAAACTTATATTGAAGTATTAGTAGCATTCGTAGTAAAGTTTTCATGAAGTTATTTTTCATATGAATGTTCTAAATGTGCTTAATATGACAAATTGCAATTCTTCTTGAAATGAATAGAGATTGAGAAATCTTATATTTGATTGCTAAGTATTCCTAGACTTAAAGTTTGAATATGAGTTATTAAAGGTGTTTTCTTAACTTTTGCTATTCTATTTATTAAACTATAGTATAGAAGTTATAAGTTGATATCTATCCTAAAGTCAAATACTTTTATGTAATAAAAGTGTCACTTGAGGACAAGTAACATTTAAGTTTAGGGGATTTCGATACAAAAAAATAATATATTATTTTAAATACTTATTTTATACTTATTTTTGGTGATATTGCACTTTATAGAAGGGTTTTTTCATGTTTTTGTTGTAGGACTATCAGTTTTAGGCTTTTGGAGTAAAAATGGCAAAAAGGATGAAATTTGGAGCCAAAACAACAAATTTGGGATTCTGGTGCATGATGCACCGGATCGGTGCATGATGCACTAGGAATGAATTTTTCAAATTAAGGTGGTTTGAGAATAATTTTTGCATGAATTTCAAAAGGACGCTTGCTCTACACACCGCTTGGAGTAATTCAATGCATCTAGATGCTTTGAAAGGTTCTTTTATGAAGGGATATGTCTCTTGGATCAAATGACACATCTTTTGAATTTAAAAGAGTTAACTTTTGGACGGAATTTTGAAAGAAATTTTGAATTATTTTCAAAAGGAGGCAGTCCAAAATAAAAGAAACAGATTTCTCTTTTGTCATGTGTGTGGCGTGAGGGAGAGAGAAAGTTGGTGTGAGTTAGAGATAGAGAGAGAAGAGGAGATTTTCTTCTAGGATTGTAAAAGAAGAGGGAAGGTGAGAGATTTCTCTTCATTACACATCTAAGAGAGAATTGGGAGTGATTTTAAAGAGAGAAAGGCTTGGAGAACTTCTAGGATTTGCTTGGAAAGGATTGTGGTATAAGTTGTACTTTTATTTCTTTTATTTTGTAAACTTATTTTTAAATATCAAATCCGTGTTTTATCGGATCCTTCTCATGAAGTTTAAGTAGTTCTTTTTATCCTTCTCCCTACTTTGAGATATGATTTTGTGAAGAATAGAGTTTGTTTTCCATGGTTTTAAATGATAATAATTTGTGATGATTTGAACTGTAATTTTTATTTACTTTTTGATTTGGCCAATTGAAATGTTAAAAATTTTTTAGAGACATATGTTCTTAAATGAGATATAGTTGCAAAAACTTAGGGAGAATTACATTTGATTTCATGGGAGAGTATGTCATTCATGGGATTGGGTGCAAATAAATAGGGAAATATACTTTATTGGATGCAGAATTAGAGATTTTAAGGTGACAGATTAAAATCCCTAATTTAGTCTTGTTGATTGAAAACTAATGGTAGATTGTTAGCCCTTAGATGAGAGAGTAATGTGAGCTCTGGAGTGGCAACCGATATTTGATGATACACTACACAACTTGATGTTGCTTGGAATGAATTGTTGAAAATGTTACTTGTTATGGAGATGTTTAATTGGACAACGTCTGTGACTAGGTCCAAAATTTTGTAATAAAATTAACTTTAATAAAATGAATATTTGAATTTACCCACCTTAATTTCCTTTGTTTTAATTTTGAAATTTCACTAAATTAAATTAAATAAATAAAAGACTCGCACCTATATAAATTTAAAACTTGTTTAATAAATAATTTTGTTATGTTCTTGTTTGTGCTGAATTTTAGCGCACTATTGTTTTCTTTCTTCTCTAGAAAAAATTTAGAGGTAGAAGCTAATTTTCAACTTTAAAGATGGTTTGAATCTCACATTAAATGAAGGAAGATCAGCCCAGTGAAACATCGTAGACTTTGACTTGGACTTCAGTCAGGTTAATGTAAACTACGAGGGTCCCCAAATGAGCATAGTCAGCCGTCAGGAGATAGAAGGGTTACCATCACTACTCATAATTAGTACCAAGGAGGACTCCTCATTGAAGAGGAAGAAAGAAGCAACACCACAACATCCAATGGAAGGAACCAGCCGTTTACCATCCATGATCACTGCATTGACAGAAAACTTCAATGCCGATAAAGAAAGAGTATTGGATGCACCGCTTAGGAGGACACAACTCTGTAACACCAACTGCTATAAGCATAAAACTTTCTTACGTCGGGAGAGAAGACGTATAAAAGAAGCAGAGGCGACTCCCCAATTCATGAGGAGGGGTTCTATGATCCATGCTTAAGGGGAAATTCTACCATTCTACCCGTCATGGCAGATGAGTCAGAGTTTATCACAGAGAAGACATTGCCAGATATTTCAGATGAGCTTTGCAAGGGTTGCCTGATGTGCAACGTTGAAATTCCAAGACAAGCATTAACAACAGGGGCATCTGTGGAGTGCCCAAGATTTAAAGACCTCCATTTGGAGCATTAGATTCCGCACACCCAAATAACGAGTCATACATTCCACTATATACAGAGCCTAGTAAGACAAGATTTCCCATAGATATTAAAATGAGGGAGCGGCCCCAAAGACCACAAAGGATTCCTACGATAGAGTTAGAAACAATACTAGAGTCAAGGAAAAAGGATTTAAATTTTATGATGAAATTCAAGGGAAATATTTCAACATCTTAGAAGGTCTGAAACAACTCAAATGGGTTTTCTCCAAAAATGATGAGAGGAGGATTCGCGACTGCATGCTTGACTTGAGGGACAAAGGTCGGGCTTTCCTGTTAATGAAGAAGACCTACTCAAAGCCCCAGAAATGGATGAGAGGCAAGGGAATAATTACAATTCAATGTGGTTGCTGCTATAACTACATGAAGGTTATGCTAGAGAATCCTCAGAGCATCCTAAGATACGACAAGGTGGATCATATGCCTTTTAAGATAAAAAGGATGATTAAAAGAATGGTCAGGTGGAGCATACTACCAGCAAATTGAATCCTAAATAGTTGTGTAATAAACATCTACGATGAAGGTGATTGCATTCCTCCACATATTGATCACCATGATTCTGTCAGTCTCTTCTACACAATATCCTTTATGAGGAAGAGTAAAATTTGGTTTGAAAAAGAAATTGATATTGTTGGCCCTGGAGAATTCTGAGATTCTATTGAAAACCTGTCAGTTTTGATTTTAAAAGGAAACATAAAATACATATTTTATGCTTATTTTTTGTGATATTGCACTTTAAGGAAAAGTATTTCATATTTTTGTTGCAGGTATATCATTTTTAGGTATTTGGAGCAAAAATGACAAAAAGGAAGAAATTTGGAGCCAAAACAGTGAATTTTGGAATTCTGGCGCATGATGCACTGTTTGACAAAAGCTTGGAACATGATGCACTAGAGATGAATTTTTGCAGATTAAGGCAGTTCGAGACAAATTTTGCATGAATTTTCAAAGGGACACTTGTTCTACACACATATTCGAGTAACTCAATTCATTTAGACACTTTGGAAATTTCTTTTATGAAGGGTTATATCTCTTGGATTAAATGGCACATCTTCTAAATTCAAAAGAGTTGACGTTTGGAGGGAATTTTGGATAGAACTTTGAATTCCTTTTGAAAGAGACAACCCAAATAAAGAGAGATTTTATTCAAGGAGTTGAAGGGGGGATGAAAAAGACAAGAAATTGGGGGTAGCGTGAAAGGCAAAGGAAATAATAGAAGATTTTCTTCTAGGGTTGTAAGAGTAGAGGGAAGGTGAGAGATTTATTTTTCATTTCACTTCTAAGAGAGAATTGAGTGTGCTTGTATTGAGAGAAAGGCTTGGAGAGAACTTCTAGGGATTTGCTTGGGAAGGATTGTGAGATAAGTTGTTTTTTTATTTCTTTTGTTTTGTAAACTTATTTTTATATATGAAATCCATGTTTTGTTGTATCCTTCTCATTATTTATGAGTAGTTTTCTCTATTTTTCTCCTTAATTTGAGATATAGTTTTGTGAAGAATTGATTTTATTTTCTATGGTTTTAAATGTCAATAATTTGTTATGATTTGAACTCCGATCTTCATTTAATTTTGAATCTGGCCAATTGAAATATTAAAAATTGTTGAGAAACATATGTTATGAAAATGGATATGATTTCTACAATAGGGGGAGAATCACATTCGATTTCATAGGAGAGTATATCATCTATGAAATTGAATGCAAATAAATAAAGAAATATACTTTGTTGGATGTAGAATTAGAAAATTTAAGGTGACAGATTAAAATCACCATTTTGGTTCAGTTGATTGGAAACTAATGCAAAATTTTTAGCCCTCAGGGGAGGGAGTGGTGGGAGCTCTAGAGTGGCAGTCGGTATCCTCCTAACCTAACCAAAGAATTATAGGTCAAACTCTGGATTAGTCAGTGTTCTTTATAGCACTTGGAAGAGGGTAAATGATATGATTGCTCATATTTGACACAAATAAGTTTTTACATAAATTTTTAAATGATTTTAATTTCATCACAATCCATATACTCATTATAAAAGGGAATGATGTTTTCTTAAATTTGAATCTTCCATCAACAAAAACTTTGTTTAGTTCTCGTAATTTTACTTTCGTAAGTTTAATTTTTAGTTAGTTAAATAATTCCTTTCGGCATTCACTTTAGTAGTTAATATTCAAACTTCATACTTTAGTTTATTTTTTGTATTTTTAAATTATAAAGTAATTTTTAGAATTTACTTATAGGTTTTTCCAACTTCCTTGTGGGATTAATATCTAGGACTTTACTAGAGCCCTTTATTACTTGAACGTTACGTATACTTTTGTTGATTTTAAAGTAGATTTGACAGTTTAAAAAGAGTTTTAAAGATAAACTATTTTCATAAAAGGTATTATTGTTAGGATTATATTGCATATTTATTATTATATCTGTCGTGTTTATTATGTAATATTAAAAAATATTTGAAAAATTTACACACTAAATCTACCCTCATCAGAGTATGACATCACAAATTTTTAATGACATTAAGAAGAATGAATGATAGTAAAATACCACATGGATTCCATCCAGACCCAAAATTAGAAGAATTGCACCAATACGAGCTATAAGATAGTTGTACTGCTAGGTGCACGTGAAAGGAATTATTGTCCTGTGCCAACTATTTTTTTAATTAGATTTTAAAATTTAAATTTAATATAATATATAATGTAATTTTAATTTTCTGAAAAACGGTGTATTTTTTATATTTAAAAAAAAGATGAGACCGGATAAACCTCATATATCTAATAGTTTAAATAGCTGAGCACGATACCATAAATAATATATAATCTCAACGGATGAACTTATCACTTATTAGTAGGTTTAACTATCTAAACTTGAAAGTTTATGACTCTATTTTAGTCTGTAAATTTTATAACCGACAAGTTCTCCTATCTAATTTACAGATTAGATATGGTTTAAATTAATATGGGTTCTTAATTACCTATAGAGGCAAACCCTTATAATTAATTACATCTTAGACAATCAAAGTCACCTAAGACAACTCTTGATTAAGATCAGGGTTTTGTCTTCAAGAATTCAACGTTTAGATTTCCACGATTGCTTATAAGAAAATTCAAGTGGGATAGGTTCGTATAGAAACAGTTATTTCCGGAATCCAATGGAGGGAAAAATAGGAGATGTCGAAGATACTAAATAAAATTCAGTGACATCTCAAACTAACCTATGATTTGGCTTTACATCTTTGAAAGGAAAATTGTGTAATGTTTCGGTCATGCAAGTTATTTAGATATTTGCGACTTATATTTATATTTCATATGTAAATGGCCCGAGAAAATAGGAGGAATTATGTCGTATAGAATGACGAATTCGGAATCCTAAAAAAGTTTAGGACTTATATCGTATAATATAAAATCATAGAAAGTCCTAAAAGATAGTTTATGAGGATTTACGTCGTGTCAGATGAACAATCTCGACGTCCTATAGGTATGTTATTTAAATCCATCGAGGTTCAGTTGAGGTTTTTGTCTCCACCTTTTGTTGTAATCCCAACTGGCTCTCGGAGATGAATCGTCACTCGACTATGTCGTTGTTTCGATCGCTGATCGGGGATGAATCTTCACTCGACCATGTCGTCATCTTGTTCCAAGAATTCGATGCAGAAAAGAGAAAACCATGCCTCAAATGACCTATCCTAGGGTGTTATACAAACATGCTAGGATAATAATATTTAAAATTATGAATATAGATGAATG
>NEWO01001261.1:42242-59683 GCA_003013225.1 Phalaenopsis aphrodite
CCAATTTCCCTAAATTCACCTCAAATGTCCATCAATTTTGGTCCAATCTTATTCAATATCAATCCTAAACTTAAATTAATATTTCATATGACCAATTGAAACCAAATACAAGCTTAATTGGCCAATGCTTTGAGCCCAATTTTGATCTAATTCAAACGCCCAATTTTGGCTACATGACTTAATCCCACCAAGTTGAACCCCATAACATACTCAATTTACCACAATTTATGTTGAAAACTCTTAATAATAATCCTACACATCAAACTTGACCTTCAATTGGCCTTGGTGAGGCCTCAATTTCATTTAATTTTGACCTAAGTCCAAAAGCCCTAATTTCGCCCTAAATTGGCCATACCTTAAAATTCCACCAAATTGATTACCTTAGCCCAAAAATTGGTACCAAATTTATGTTGAAAACTCTTCATGTTGTTATTATTGAGCATTTTAAACAATAAATTTGGGCTTAGCCCAAGCCTAGCCTAATCTAGACCCAAGTCTAGCCCAACATTCTTAAATTGACCAAATGATCAAAATCCTCCAAATTGAACCCTCAAACCAACTCAAAATTACTCCAAGTATTTTATAAAATCTTCATTACAATCATCTACATCAATTTATTAATCAATTGGGCTAATTGATATGGCTAAGCTAACTTAAAACCAACATCTAGCCATTTTGACCCACATGAACACATGCACCAAAGTTGGCCTAGCCACCAACTTTATGACTCCACAACCACTAAGCTCCTCCTAAGGACCAGACTAAACCACCCTAAATCCACCAAAGCATGCTATGGGCCAATGGATCCACAAATTAAGGGATTCATTCCCTTTTTAAGCCCTTAACCACAAAATCTCCTCCATCATTGATTATCATAGGTAGTTAAGCATTATTAGCCACCCCATGACCTTCTTGAGCCATAAGGTGACCACTCCCTGGCCGGAAAACCACCTTGGTGGCTGGAAAATGGCCAAACCTTGAGCCACCATCCACAAATTTAACCCAATTCAAACTTAGAGGCCAAATCAGCTCAACTGCTCTCTAGGACTTCTCTGCCCTCCACATAAGTAATATTTTGCACCCCTTAATTTGCCAAAGCAGCTAGCCTAGGCCATTTTAATTAAAGCTCACCTCCATGGACAATGAAGGGAGCTGAAAATTTCTAAACGAAACTCTGCCAATTTTCATCCAGAGACTCCCTAGGACCTCCTCAGTTCAAGCCCGCCATTCTCCCCCTCTAGTTCCCTCTCTGTGAGATAAAGTTTGAGCTCATGGTTTTAGCTGAAACCAAGACATTACTCCCCACCTCTCCATAGAGAACCAAAATCCAATTCACTGTGCACACACTATCCCCATGATGAAAGAAGTTTATTCCCCACAAAAGCCCCCTCTGAAATAGCCTCTAACCTAGCTGTAGACCGATATCTGAAATCAACCTTGATCGAATTCATACCTAGAGCATTCACCAAGGCTTGAGACTTCATCCAAAGGTTTGTTGGACCCAATCAAAGCTACTATAATCATTTGATTGAGGCATCCCCTCTCAAACAAAGGTATTGAATCTTAACCCTAATCCAAGCCTATTTTTACTCTCCATGCGTATTTACTGTATTTTATACCATATAATCCATATAAGTAGGTTCTTATTGAGTAGACGAAGCTCTAGGAACAAACCCTAGAGATTTGGTTGAGTTTAGAGGGAGATCTTAAGGTTTTTTTTGTGGAAAATTTTCAGCTTAGGTCACTTGGGGACGATGACGGGGAAACATTCAATTTTGTGTTTATCTCGTCAACAGATGAGATCTGGCCAAAAAAACTCTTAGTGCGTGAACCGTGGGCCGCGTGGCATGTCAAGGTGGAAAGCACAGCGAATGGGAGCACGCCGCGTCCCCGTTCGGAGCTTCTTAGGATCTAGTTAGTGTCACGTGGTTAAGTAGAAAAATAGGGTATTTTCTGATTTATTTAAATGCCTGAAATTTAAAAATTCATATCTTTGCATAGAAAAATAAAAAAAAATTAATAAAACACCCTCTTACTCAGTGAACAGAGTAGAACAAAGTGGAAATAGTTTGAAGTTTATTTGTTGCATAGTTTATTTTTAATTAATTAAATTGGGTTTTCAGTCTTTTAACTCTCCATGCATGTAGACATTTCACCATGGCTTGATATTTTGACATGTTGTTGCCTCTGTCATGAGGTACATTCTCTAATTTTTCTAAGGTCATAGAAGACCTCTAGACAAAGATCCATATTTTTCAAGTTTATCTCTATTATTTGCCTAAATTAATCATAATAATTAGCATGTTACTTAGAAAAATTCAAGGAAATTTTGGAAGGTTTATTATGACCAGAGAACCCTTTGGAAAATTTTTCATGGGCCAAGTCATTAAGAACATACTTAACTCTCACAAAACCCTAAAACACAAAGAAAAATAATTTGGGAAAAGTAATCATCTAAATTACTTGATTTTGATTCTCCACTGTGACTTAAAGTTCAGAGAACTCCCCATAAAAATTTCAAAATATTTGAAGTCCATTTGATAACTTAACTTGATTTTCTAGGTTAAATAACATTTTTAACATTAAAATGATTTTTAATAATTAAAATATAACTCAGAAAACTATAAAAATTAGTTTTGAGAGCTCTCTGTGAAGAGGAGAATTTTATAAAAATAAACTTGTAATTAAAATAAAAACTTCATTTTTTAAGCCTATTTTAATATTTAAATAATTAAAAATTAATAAAAATCACAAAATTGATAAAATTGATGGAAATGTTCTCAATTCTTTCCTAAGCATTTAGGAGCAATTAGAGTATTTAGGGTTTAGGGTTTATTCTAAGTGAATATATTGAATTTTAAAGCTTAAAATAATTTTTGTGATTTTTATGAACTCCAAATGTTTTGAAATTTTTATGGGGAGTTGTCTGAAGTTTATATTTTGGTGGACACCAAAAATTAAGTCATTTAGATGTTTATGTTACCCAAAATTAATTTTCTTTGTGTTTTAGGGTTGGTAAAGATTAAGTGCATTCTTAATGACTTAACTCATTAAATTCTTTCTAAGGGGTTCTCTGGTCATAGTGAACCTTCCAAAATTTCTTAGAATTTTCTAAGCAACATGCTAGTTATCATGATTAATTTATGCAAATAATAGACATAAACTTAAAAAATATGGATCTGTCTCGGGACCTCCTCTGACTTTAGAAAAAATCAGAGGATGTTCCCTAAAACAGAGGCAACAACATGCTAAAATTTCAAGCCATTGTGGTATTTCTACGTGCATGGAGATTCAAAACATTCAAATCAGTGTTTAATTAATTAAAAATAAAATATACATCACTTGAACTTAAAATAATTTCCACATTACTTTTCTCTATTCACTGAGCAAGAGAGTATTTTTAATTTATTCTTATGAATTTTCTACACCAAGATATGAATTTTTAAAATTAGGGATCATTTTTTGATTTTTTAAATTCTCTAGTTATCTATTTAAACGTGCAATACTGACTGGATCCTAGGCAGCTCTGAAGGCACGTGTGGCGCGCTTTGGTTGGACGTTGCCATCCACACATCCGTTGACTCGGCCCGCGGTTCATGTAAGGAAGCGCTGTCCAGCTCGAACTCCTCTGTCTATTCAATACACGTGCGATCGGATGGCTCCTCATTATCGTCCCTGATAGAGAAATGTCGTGACCGTCCACACTAAAACCCTAAGATCTAAGCCTAGACTCAACCAAATCACTTCGGGTTTGATCCTATGAACTTGTCTAAGTTAGACGAACATATCCATACTGTAATCATGCAATTAAACTAAGCATAATTAAATGAAGAATCAAAATATGCTCGGGAGGAGGAGAGGTTCAATACCTTGGCTCTGAGATGGGAAGCTTCGATCAGAGATGCTCGACATGCTCACTGGGATTCAAGGAGGCTAGAGATTAAGCCTCTAACTGTGGTGCAAAGCCTAGGTAGGAATTCAACAGGGCCCGATTTCAGATGTTGCTCTAGAGTTGTGCTAGAGGCTCTATGTAAGGGGAATTTGATGGGGCTTTTCCGTCTCTCACTGTGGTGAAGGTGTGACTGAGTTTAATTTGATTTTTGTGGAGTGTAGGAGTGCAATGAGCTCTGTTTTGGTTTTAGGCAGAGATTCAAGCACAAAATTGGGCTCCAACACGAGGATTCAGGGCTTTGTAGTGGTTGGACTGCACTAAGGAGGTCTCAAAGAGGCTTTGGGATCAATTTGGGAAAGTCTCTTAGAGGAAGTTTCAGCTCTACCTCTATGGCCGTTGACAACAACTTTATATATGCTTAAAAAAAAAGAATTTAATGTTGGTGCTAGAAGATTTAAATCTTCGACAACGATGCCAAAAACTTGACAACGGATATAGATTTGATAAAGATGTGTATAAAATATACAATAATTACAAAGTCACACTTATCAACGCAAATATTCATATCGCTCAAGTAATACATGACTCTAATAGAGTCCTGGATATTGATCCCACAAGGTGTAATATTAGAGGCTACGAAAAAATATTTAAAAAATCAATACTTAATCACAACAATATAGTTCAATTTGCTTATTTGTCACTAATAGGCAGTTGAAATAAAAATGTAATTTTAATAAACTCTTAATTAACTAATTCTACTAATAAAGTTTCTAATGTGTAGTTCAATATATAAGAAAACATCCTTCTCCTTGTCAAGAAACTTAAGTGAATGGATAAATTAAATCTAGTCAAATTGTACTGTACTAAATTGGAGCATACATATTCTTTTCCCTTTGGACCAGGCATAAAGAACTTTGACTAATCCTATGCATGCTTATTGAATCTGTGGCTAGGCTAGGAGGATACCGGCTCTCACTTCGGAGCTCCCACATTCCCCTCGCCTGATGGCTAACATCTACACTTAAGCACCCAAATGATAGGACTGAATTGAGGATTTTACTCTGTCACTCTAAAATATCCAATTCTATGCCCGATAATTTTTATTTCTCTATTTATTTACACCCAACTTTTAAGGACTTTGACCTCCCTAAATCTTGGATGTAATCTTCACTTTAGTTGTAAAACTCAACATATTTTAACAAATCAATTGACCAGATTAAAAGTAAATTATGATTGAAGTGAAAAGATCATCACAACTTTGTTAACATTCTCATAGCACAATCAATTCAAATCACCATTTCACAAAATCACAAGACAAGGAGAATGATAGAGAAAACTACTCAGAACTCATGGAGAAGATACGACAAAACTTTGAATTTATATATAAAAGCAAAGTCATTCAAACTTCAATAAGTACATACCACTTATCTCTAATTATTCCCCAAGTAAACTCCTTGAAGTTCTTCTGAATCTCTTCCTTTCTTTACAGCACACAGATTTCTCCTTCGAAGCGGCAAGGAGGAAGAAATCTCTCACTTTCCTTCCATTCTTAAAATCTCTCAAAAAATTCCTCACAATAATAACCACTCTCTACACACTATTAGGCACCACAAACAATAAAGACTCAACAGACACCTTGTGGACACACCTTTTATGGCCTCCAAATGTTTCTTTTAAAGTTGTAGAAGAGTTTTCAAGAGTTTTCCAAGCGTCCCTTTAAAAATCGTCCACATTCAATGCAACTGTTGAGAGAACCGACGTGCTTGCCGTTGGTGGCCTCAATGGCGTCATCGACAGTGTTCTAGAATATTTAATTCTGAACTCTCAGGAAAAAAATGTCGTCGGCGGCGTCAAGCTTACAGTCGGCACCCAAGATCAAATCTTCATATTTTGGTCCTTTTTACTCCAAACTCGCTCCTTTTTGCATCTTTTTGCTCTAATGACCTTAATTCAACATACCTGTAGCAAAACATCAAAAATATCTTTCTTTAAAGTGGAATATCATCAAAATTAGTGTAAAATAGGTATGAAAGTCTTAACATATTTTCCTTTAGTCAAAATCCCCCAAACTTAACTATTACTTGTCCTCAAGTAATTTTAGTACTATATAAAAGTTATGATCCATTGTGGTAAGTTTTTAATTCAGAAATACTATAAGTTTGATTTAAGTGAATACCATAGTGAAATTTTCAAAAAAAATTGAAGTAATTAATATAACTCTGTAGGTACAAGACTATCTAGTCATCAAGTTTAAGAGTTCTAGTTTTCTATTCATTTCAAGAATGACCATATGTTGTAATATCAAGTCACTTAAAATATTCAAATGATAGGAACTTCATGAAAACATTACTAGTAAAAGATGTTATTCCATAAATATAAGTTCAGGAATGTATTCAGGCTTTCCCTTTAAGTCGGTCCAAGTTAAGCCAATTTTCGATTAGACATCTCATTATACTTCTCCTCACTTATATATTATTTTCATTTGGATTGCTTTCAATCCCATATATTTTTCTTTTCTTTTTAGGAATTGTTGTCAATCCTTTTTTTTATTTTTCAAGTGAAGATTATTATATCTGGATAGCCTTTAATAATTTTGAACTTCACTTTTCTTTCCCTAAATTTGAAACTCAAAGCATTCCTTTACCTTATAAGTATTTCATAGCTTTTACATCATTGAGCCTCAATCTTCTCTTCTCAAATGAATTTCTAAGATTCTTAATATTTAAAAATATACTTTTCTTTACTTTAAATAATTAACTATAGTCTTATTCTCTTATACTAAATATTTTATTCTACAAAATTAATTTTCCTTACAAAAATATTTCTTTAAATCTACCATAATATTTAAATATCTACAAAATATTGTTATCTGAATTAAATTCACTACAAAAAATCATATTACTAATTTTTGAAAATATTTAAATTGAGAACATATAATCTTTTTCTTCCCTTCCGCAAACTTAAATTTTTTAATATGGAGTGATACAGGTGGAAAGAAAAATTCTAAATATAAATCATACCTCAGTACTTTAGGCATTTTCATCATTCTGAACTGGCCTGTAATATTATGAACTTTTTATACATATAAATCATTAGAGAATTTGCTGGGTAATGAAATTTTGAGATAAGTACCAAACTAAACATTATACAAGCACTATATTTCACTAACACATTACAATACTAAATAAAAACAATTACAAATACATCATAATGCCAAAAAAAATCACATCACATTACAATTTTACAAAGTACTAATCAAAGTCTACAATAACTACACATGCAAATTTCAAACTTCAACATCAATCTAATTAAAATTATAAAAACGTTCCAAAATACACTTTAAACACTTAAATAATGGCTTCTAAGAGTGACTCTAAGAGTTCAAAACTAAGTTTCATGAATTTCTTTCAAATATTTTCTCCACATCCTTAATTTTTTTTGGATCTCCTTAATGTGGAAGAAATTCAAGGTGAAAATCAAATATTTTTTAGTTTGGAGTGAAGCTCTTACTGAGAGATAATAAAATACGATGTCTAAAGACTTTAAAATCGCCCCAAATCCAAGATCTTCAAGCCCTAGATCAAAATTTTCATTTTTTAAAGGAAGATTATGATGAATAGTGGTAGTTAACTGGTCAAAATTGCGGTTAAAAGTGTTTCTTTTGGTATCTCGCTGTGGGCGGGGTCGTAAGCACCGTCGGCGAGCTCTATTGAATTAAATAACCTAAGTTTTGGGAAAAATCTACTTTCAGCGAGATTTTTAAAATTGGTTCAACTTCTAGATTTTTGCTATTTTGATAAATTTCAAGCCTCATTGACATCTGTTCAATCATTCTAGACACAAGTTTTAAATGATTAAATGATGCACTAACACAAATAAACTTTCACAACACAAAACATCACAATTATATATAAAATCCAAGGGTTACAATACACGTTACACGAAACACATAAGTTTGGTATTTTCTTAACCTTTATACATTAATTTAGCGTCGCAATCCAAGCCACAAAACTCTAAATGTTGAAAACAAACATTCTATGCTCAATCTCAACTATACTGAGATCTAAAAGTAAAATTCAAAAGTGAAGCAAACACATAAATTCAAATCAAATCTCACACATAGACATATAAGTAGTAAAGTAAATCTACTACAAACTAACGATAATTTAAAATGAAAATACTATAATCGCAACAAAAATAAAAATAATTATATGTTGCCTCCCATATAGCGCTTGGTTTAACGTCATCAGCCCGAACTATTCAGATATTATTGAGGTTGACTAACCATTAAAACCTCTTAAAATTTTGGTCTTTTACCCTCAAAATACGGCTTTAATCTATGTTCATTTACTTTAAATCTATTCCCAATCTTTTGATCTTCCATTTCAGCAGCTCCGTAAGTATAAATTTAAGTCATAGTAAATAGTTATAACCAACGAGACTTTAATTTCCCAGGGAATAACTTCAGCCTTGTATTGTAAAGCAAAACTTCTTGTCCTAGTTCAAAGTTCTTCTGGTTAATCTTCTGATCATTCCATAACTTTAGTTTCTCCTTATAAATTCTTTTATTATCATAAGATTCATTTCTTAATTCTTCCAAATCATTCATTTGTAACAATCTCTTCTCACCAACATCTTTCAAATTATAATTGAATTCCTTAATCGCCCAATATGCTTTATGCTCCAATTCTACTGGTAAGTGACAAGTCTTTCCAAAAATCAGCATCTTTCAAATACATAATGCAGTATCCAGTCTAGTAGACCAATCTACTCTACTAGGGTTTACAGTCTTCTCCAGTATTTGTTTAATCTCTCTATAAAAAACTTCAGTTAACCCACTGGTTTGCGGTGATAGGAAGTAGAGATTCTATGAATAACATTAAAGTTTTATGTCAATCTTTGAATGTATTTATTTTTGAAATAGGATCCTCCGTCAGTGACAATCACTCTCGACATTCCGTATCTAATGAAAATGTTTTTCATTAAAAATATTGAAACACTTTTAGAGTCACAACGAGGTAAAGCTTATGCTTCAATCCACTTTGAAATGTAGTCTACCACAATTAATATGTATAAGTTTCCAGATGAAGAAATAAATGGTCCAATGAAATCCAATCCCTAAATATTAAAGATCTCAACTTCTAACATAAAA
The DNA here is from genome assembly GCA_003013225.1 of Phalaenopsis aphrodite. Taxonomy (NCBI): domain Eukaryota; kingdom Viridiplantae; phylum Streptophyta; class Magnoliopsida; order Asparagales; family Orchidaceae; genus Phalaenopsis; species Phalaenopsis aphrodite. The sequence goes on from NEWO01001261.1 coordinate 51,287, forward strand.
TTCATAGACATTTCATTTCTTCTAGATATATTGCCTACTCGTTGGCATCGATCACGAGTTTTTATGTATATGTAAACATCTCTAAAGAGAGTAGGCCAATAGAATCCAACTTGTAAAATTTAATAAGAAGTTTTATCAGTTCCAAAATATCCTCCAAATTCAAAATCATGACATTTCTAAATAATTGGTTTAGCTTCTTCATAAGGTACACATCTTCTCATAGTAAGATCCTTACAATGTTTACATAAAAAAGGCTCTTCCCAAAAATATGCTTTTGCGTCATGAATGAATTTTCTTTGTTGTTGCAATGTCAGCATGGGTGGTAAAATATCATTTACAATATAATTAACAATATCTGCATGCCATGGTATTTTCTACTCAATAATATTATAAAGTTGTTCATCAGAAAAACTATCTGTAATTTCATTGTCGGTGTTAGATAATTCATGATATTCTAATCTCGACAAATGATCAGAAATTTAATTATCAGTTCCCTTTCTATCAATAACTACAAAATGAAATTCTTGCTTCAAAAGCATCCATTTAATTAATCTAGGTTTGACATCCTTCTTTTGCATCAGATATTTAATAACAGAGTGATCAGTGTGTACAACACATTTAATCCCAATTAAATAAGATCTAAATTTGTCAAAAGCAAACTTTTGCATCAGATATTTAATAACAGAGTGATCAGTGTGTACAACACATTTAATCCCAATTAAATAAGATCTAAATTTGTCAAAAGCAAACACAATAGACAGTAACTCTTTTTCAGTAACAGTGCAGTTAATTTGAGCATCGTTAAGAGTTTTACTAGCGTAGTATTTAACTTTAAAAATTTTATCATACATTTATTCAAGAACAGCTCCAATAGCATAATCACTAACATCACACATCAGTTCGAATGGTTTCTCCTAGTTAGGTGAAACTATTATAGGGGCTATGATTAGCTTTTATTTTAATAACTCAAAGTCATTTAAATAGTCTTCAGTAAACTCAAATTTCTTGTCCTTTTCTAAAAGTTGGCATAAAGGTTTGGTAATTTTTGAAAAATCTTTAACATAACACCTATAAAAACCAACATGTCCAAGAAAACTTCTAACCCCTCTTACATTAATAGGTGTTAATTTAGATATAACTTGAGTTTTTGCAGGGTCTACTTTCATACCATTTTCCAAAATTTTATGCTCTAACAAAATTCCTCCTGCAACCATAAATTGACATTTCTTCCAATTTAGAACTAAATTAGTTCTTTCGCATAACTCCAAAACTTTTACAAGATAATTTAAGCATGTGTCAAATGATATTCCAAATACAGAGAAATCATCCATAAACTCTTATATTCCATCATCAATTAACTTACTAGATATTGACATCATAAATCTTTGGAATGTTGTAGGTGCATTACATAATCTGAAAGACATTCTTCGAAAAGTAAAAGTTCTAAAAGGACTAGTAAATGTTGTCTTTTCTTGATCCTCAAGAGCAATAAGAATTTGATGGTGGCTGGTATATCCATCTAAAAAATAAAAATATTTGTGCCTAACAAGTCTATCCACTATTTGGTCTAAAAATGGTAAAGGAAAGTGATATTTCTTAGTGGCAGCATTTAATTTTCTATAATCAATGCAAATATGCCACCCATTAACTTATTTAATAGGTATTAATTCATTATTCTCTTGTGCTTCAGCAGTCACCCCTCCTTTCTTAGGAACACAATGAATTAGACTTACCCAAGCACTGTCTGAAATAAGATATATAATTCCAGTGTCCAACCATTTCAAAATTTCTTTCTTGACTACTTCTTTCATCATTAAGTTTAATCTTCTTTGTGGAATAACTCTTGGTTTATATTATTCATCCAGTATAATTTTGTGCATACAGATCAAAGGATTGATTTCTTTAATAATAGCTAAGGTCCAACCAAAATCTTTCTTATATCTTTTTAATGTATTCAAAAGTCTTTGCTCTTGCAAATCATTTAACTCTGAAGTTATAAAAACAGGTAATGTAGATGAGTTTCCCAGAAACACATACTTCAAGTGGTTAGGCAATCTTTTCAACTCAAGTTCAAGTTGTTTTACAATTGACGGAATTAGATTATTATCCGCATTTCCTATAATATCCAACATCTCAAATCTTTCCTGAACATAATCTAATTCTTCATTTTCTATTTCATCCAAAATAACTTCATCTTTTTCTTCAAAATCTTTTTTCTCTTCAAAATATTCTTTAAAATGCTCATTCAATAGATGCTCACTAATTTCCATGCGAAAACATTCATATTCTCTTTCAACGACACGTTATTTCATAGATTTCGCAATGTTAAAAGTCACTTCTTGATCGTTAACTCTCATAGTTAATTCTCCTTTTTGAACATCTATCATAACTCTTCTGATAGCTAAAAAAGGTCTCCCTAAAATTATAGGTATTTCTTTATCTTCCTCCATATCTGAAATAATAAAATCCACAGGAAAGATAAATTTATCAATTTTTACTAACACATCTTCTATAATTCTCTCAGGATAAGTAACTGAACGATCCACTAACTGAAGATTTACAGAAATAGGTAAGACTTCTCCTAATCCTAATCTTTTGAAAATTGATAGAGGCATAAGATTAATGCTGGCTCCCAAATCACGTAAAGCTCTTCCATAAAATCTTTCACCGATAGCACACGGTATAGTGAAACTACCTAGATCTTTTAATTTTTCAGGAAGCTTTTTCTTAATAATTGCACTATACTCTTCGCTAAGTGCAACAATCTCATTGTTAGTGAACTTCCTTTTATTGTTCAAAATATCTTTCATAAACTTCACATAATTGGGCATTTGCTCTAAAGCTTCTGCGAAAGGAATATTTACCATTAATTTTTTTAAGAATTACTATAAACTTGGAAAATTGTTTATTCTTTTTGTGTTGCTTCAATCTTTGAGGAAACAGTGGTGGAGGTTTCTCCACAGTAATTTTCATTGGTGTAAGTGGATATTCTAAATCCGGGTATTCATGGTCCTTTTCTTTTTTTGTATCCACTTTCCCTTTTTTAGTTTCTGTTTCTTTCTGCACTCTTGTTTCCAATTCTTTCCCACTTTGTAATAGTATCACTTTTATCTGTTCTTTTCCTTGATCTTTAGGATTTGGTTCCACAACACTAGGAAAATTTTCTAATGTTCGGTTACGAAGTGCAGTAGCGATATGCCCCAATTGGTTTTCAATATTCTTGATAGTAGTTCCTTGATTTTGTAACTGGTTTCATTGAACTTGTAATAGATTTCCTTGATTCTACAATTGTTGACCCATGTTCAGTATCAGCTCCTCCATCGACAACTTCTTTTCCTTAAATTGAGTGTTATAGTTAAATCCTCGAGGATAAAAAAGGTCTATAATTAACATTTCCTTGGTTGGATGAATTTCTCAATGGGTTTACTGGGTTGTTTGCCCATTGTTGATTTGTAGAAGAATTATTATTCCATTCAAATTTAGGATGACTCTTCTAACCTGGGTTATAATAGCTCGAATAAGGATTGTTGGGTCTATTGTTAATAGCATTTAAAGTCTCATAAGAGGGTTGAACATCCAAAAATTACCCAGACGAATTCTCTTTCATTATAGTAGGTGTTGGTTAATAATTCATTCCATAATGATCTAATTTCTATGATATTGCAGTAATCTGCAAAGCGAACGTAGATGTTGCATCAGAATTGTGGATACTAGCTAGTCTTTTAGGATTTACCCTTTGAGAGGGCCATTAAAAATTATTGGTAGTCATCTCTTCTATTAACAAATAAGTCTCATCAAAAGGTTTTGACATTAAAGAACCACGAGCCGCATCATTTATAATAGATCTAAGGGATCCCACTAATCTATTGTAAAAAGTTTGAATTATCAACCAATCTAGTAACGAATGATGTGAGAACTTCCTAAGAAGATCTTTAAATCTCTCCTAAGCTTCACATATCGACTCTCCATCAATATGACAAAATGATGTTATGTCGTTTCTAAGTTTAGCAGTTTTGGATGGAGGGAAATATTTGAATAGAAATTTCTATGAAAGTTCCCCCCAAAATCTAATAGATCTAGGTGTTAACGAATTTAACCACATCCTAGCCTTATCCCTAAGTGAAAAAGGAAAAAGTTTAACTCTAACAACATCGTTTAAGAATCTGTCATATTTAAAGGTAGCACAAAGTTCTAAAAAACTAGCGAGGTGTAAATTAGGATCTTAATTTGGTGTACCTCCGAATTCATTATTTTGTACCATTTGCATAATAACAGGTTTGAGCTCAAGTGAATTAGCTGCTACATCAGGATTTTGGATAGATAAGTGAATTTCATCTACTATGGATTTGCATATTCTCAAAGAGGTCTAGGTTGATGTTCATTTTCTATTCCTTGATTGTTCACATTGTTTTCCATTGTGTCAGGATTTCTAGGTTTTTTTCTTAGTTTTCTAATTCTCCTAACAGTGCATTCTAATTCTGAATCTTAGGGTATAAGATTTTCATGTCCAAATTTAAACATACAATTGAAATCAGTATACAAAAAAAGTTAACTAAATATGAAAATAAGTTGCAATTCAAGTAAAAGTTTTCTAATAGTCATAATTTGTCCATTACTCTAATTACGGTTTTTTTTAAAAAAAGTCTAATTTTTACTCCCCAGCAATGGCGCCAAAACTTGACAGCGACTTATATATGCTTAAAAATACAAGAATTTGATATTGCTGCTTAAAGATTTAAATCCCTGGCAACGACACCAAAACCTTAAAAATGGTTATAGATTTGATAATGATTTGTATAAAATATTCAATAATTACAAAGTCACACTTATTAACACAAGTATATCTATCGCTCAAGTAATGTAGGGCTCTAATGGAGTCCTGGATATTGATCCCATAGGGAGTAATATTAGAGGCTACAAACTAAGATCTAAAAAATCAATACTTAATAATAATAATAATATAGTTCAATTTGCATATTTGTCACTAACACGCAATTGAAATAAAAATATAATTTTAATAAACTCTTAATTAACAAATTCTACTAATAAAGTTTCTAATGTGAAGTTGAATATATAAGAAAGCATCATTCTCCTTGTCAAGAAATTTAAGTGAATGGATAAATTGGATCAGTTCAGATTGTATTGTGCCAAATAGGAGCATACCTATTCATCACCCTTTGGACCAGGCATAAAGAACATTGACTAATCCTATGCTTGGTTACTGAAGCTACGACTAGGCTGGGAGGATACCGGCTCTCACTTCGGAGCTCCCACATTCCCCTCGCTTGAGAGCTAACATCTACACTTAAGCACCCAAACGATAGGACCGAATTGAGGATTTTAGTCTGTCACTCTAAAATCTCGAATTCTACGCCCGATAATTTTTTTTCTCTATTTATTTACACCCAACTTTTAAGGACTTTGACCTCCCTAAATCTTGGATTTAATCTTCACTTTATTTGTCAAACTCAACATATTTTAATAAATCAATTGGCCAGATTGAAAGTAAATTAAGATTGAAGTGAAAAGACCATCACAACTTCGTTAACATTCTCATGGAACAATCAATTCAAATCACCATTTCACAAAATCACAAGACAAGAAGAAAGACAGAGAAAACTACTCAGAACTAATGGAGAAGATACAATAAAACTTAGAATTTATATATAAAAGCAAAGTCATACAAACTTCAATAAGTAAATACCACTTATCTCAAATTCCTCACCAAACAAACCCCTCAAAGTTCCTCTGAATCTTTTCCTTTCTTTACAACACACAAAATTCTCATTTGAAGCGGCAAGGAGGAAGAAATCTCTCACTTTCCTTCCGCTCTTACATTCTCTCAAAGAAATCCTCACAATACTAACCACTTTCTACACTCTAATGGGCACCACAAACAACAAAGATCCAGCGCACACCTCGTGGACACACCTTTTTCGGCCTCCAAATGTTTCTTTTAAATTTGTAGAAGAGTTTTTAAGAGTTGCCCAAGCATACCTTAAAAAATCATCCACATTCAATGCACTGTTGAGAGAACCAACGTGCTCGCTGTCTGCGGCAAGATGACACCGTGGACGGCCTTCTAGAATATTTAATTCTAGACACTTGGGAAAAACCTACCGTCGGAGGCGTCGAGCTCGCCGTCGATGTCGAAGATCAAATCTTCATAATTTGGTCATTTTTTCTCCAAATTCGCTCCTTTTTACATCTTTTTGCTCTAATGACCGTAATTCAATATACCTGCAACAAAGCATCAAAAATACCTTTCTTTAAAATGCAATATCAACAAAATCAATGTAAAATAGGTATGAAAATCTCAAAATGTTTTCCTTTGGTCAACCGTGGAGGGGAGCTTTTATAAAAAATGGCTTAAGGCTTGTTATTATGACCAATTGGGGGGTGAAATGTGTTGCCTAGGTCGAGGGCAGAGAGGCTCCAACATTTAATTTGGATGAAGTGGCCTCTAGGTTTTAATTGGGTTTAATCCCATGGGGGTGGCTCTTAGGTTGGCCAATTTTCGGCCACTAGACCGGCCAGTCAGCCAAGGGGAGGTGGCTAGGAGCTTAGGGAACCCATGAGAATATGACACAACAATTTAATGTGTTTAGGCTTTGTTTTGGAAAAAATATTCTAGGCTTAAGCAAGTATGGAATGAAATCCCTTAATTTAAAGGACCTTTGGTCCATGGCTTACTTTAGGTGGTTTTAAGAGGTTTAGGCTGGCCACTAGGGTCCAACAAATGGCTGTGGAGTCATTAATTTGGTGACTTTGGGGTAGTTAGGCCATTTTTAGTGCATGTGTTCAAGTGGTCAAAGCTTGAGTTTGGGCTAGGCTAGCCATGTCAATTTGCCAATTGGTTGATCAACAGTGTGTAGATGATTATTATGAATATTTTTAGTGAAGAATTGAAATGATTTTGAGTTCAATTGGAGGGTCAATTTAAAGGATTTTTTAAATTTGGCAATTTTGGGCATGTTGGGCTAGACATGGGTCTCGATTAGGCTAGCCTTAGGGTAAGTCCAAATTAAATGCTTCAAATGATCAAGTGAGATGTTGTGAATATTTTTCATGAAGGAATGGGGTGGAAATTTTAAGGCTAAGGCCATCAATTTGGTGAGAATTTGGGACATGGCAAATTTGCGGCAAATTTGGGGCTTTTTGAACTTACGTTGAAATCACATAAAATTGGGGTTTCACCAAAGCCAATTGAAGGTTAATTTTGATGTATGGGAATTTTATGAAAGTTTTTTTAACACAAATTGTGGCAAGTTGAGTTAGCCATGAGTTCAATTTGGTGGAATCAAGTCATGGGGCCAAAATTGGGGTTTTGATCTAAATAAAAATTGGGTTCCAATCATGGACCAATTGGGCTTGGATTTGGTCTAGATTGGTCATATCAAGAGTGAATTTGAGATTGGAATTGAAATTGAGGTAAATTGAGACCAATTTGATAAACATTTGAGGCGATTTAAGGAAAATATGGGCCTTTAAAGGACAATATGGGGGATTTGATCAAAGATGGTCAAATTGGCCAAATTGGGTCACATGGCAGTTAAGAAGAATGAAATTAGGAATATTTGGGAGGTTTTGGGAATTTTTAGAATTTTATGGAATTTTTGGGCTAAGGAGGGGGCATTTTGGTAATTTGGCCAATTTTGGTGATTATGGGTAGTTTGGGTGTTTTCAAGGTGTTTGAAATGATTTTTAAACCAACTTGGGTATTTTTGGTAAATTTGGGAATTTTGGCCAAATTTTGGGTCCCAGAGGTATCTACGTAATTTTGTGGAGTTTAGTGCAAATGGCTAGGTTGGGTATCTTGGTACAGTTGGAGTGCCAACCACCATTAATAAGCCATGGACCAATAAAAATCACATTTTAGGTCCTCTATGTAGTGGTCTTAGTCAAACCCTAGCCTAGGGCTAGTGGGTTTCGAAGACCACCTACTTGAGTCTCCCAAAAGTATCACGGGACCAAAGCCTAGATGCTTTAGGGTTGTGAGTGATTGTGAGTGCAAGTATGTGCCTTAAGCCCTAGAACAACACCCAGGGTCAACCTTAAGGTCTAGCAGTCCTAAAGGCGACTCTCCTTGAGCTCCCCCATAATGACCCCACCTATTAAGTGCTAGAGGTTAGGACCAATATGTGGAACTTCAAGTTGAGTAAAGAGGAGTGTAGAATTTTTAATGGTGAGGGTTCATTTTCTAGTTTTCTAAGAATAGTCAATAGGAAAGTCTTATGCCTAGGCCTTAAGCTACTAAAGAGGAGAAACTAAACCTCAACCAAAAGTGAGGTCAACAAATGGACCCCAATAGGTGTGGTGTGTTGGGCAAGCACACTGCGCGTATTGCTGTTGCCCGATGATATCAACAAAAACCAACACCAAATTCTAAGTCAACAG